>WEDG01004911.1:0-205175 GCA_017591395.1 Schistocephalus solidus | reverse complement strand
AGGCATGACGGTCATCGAGCTGGAGTGTTACCTTCCGGAGGTATTCCGACTTATCGAGTACAACTGTGGAACGTCCTTGTTGGCAGTACTGTATGATGCTCCTGTCGTTCAGTGTCCTGAGGGCATCCTGCTCCATTCTTGGAATAGCTGCGTGGTTTTGTGTGTCAGCAGTAAGGACGTAACTTGTTGTCTGATGAGTGCTTTGTATCTTCCGCCTCAAAGAGTGCTTTAAGACCGACTCAATGGTGGCCACAGGATTAACCGGATCAGCATCCGCAGTGTTGAAGGATGCTTCATGTTTACACTCGAAACTGTACCGGTGTAAGTTCTTTGGAGGATAAATTGTGGACCGGAATCTCGTCGTGATCTTGGGTGGCGGAGGTAGGTTCAGTACGGCGCCTCACAGTATTTATGGAATTCTGAACATGCTCGAAATTCCCAGCTGTGTCGGGATAGCAAAGTCGTCATTGACTCCGGTCTGCATTGCCCGCGTTTGTTGTCCCGACCCGCATGTCTCGTTTCTCGTCCCTCGTTTGCATCTGTCCGTGCAAGTCTCATCGGTGGTTGCTGAAGTCATGGCCCCGTCTCCGTTCCTATCGGGTTGGAGACGCCCATCATCGGTGTTCGTACGCAAACTATTTTCACCTGCGTCCACGTTCTGCCTGGCCGGAGGTCTACTGGTATGTGTTCTCCACGGTTATCCCATAGAATGTGTTGGTGTCTGGCATAGGTTCACTAAGGCATGCCCCTGGCTCGTTTTGCGTTTGCTTGCGACCGCAAACAGTCTGACTTCATGCCTGCGATTCTGGTGATTGAGTCGCACTTGTAAAGCCTGGTAGGCCGCCGGGGGAATCGTACAACGGTTAATGGAAGAAGGTACGGTGTGCCAGACTTCGAGCGTTTCTCTGGCTATTTGGTCGATATCTCAGCCTAGGATTTCGGCGTCATGGAAAGAAAAGCTGTGTCCAGAGGCCGCACAGTGTTCCGCCACCAACGAGAGCTGATCCATCCTTCTAACGGCCCTTGCGGGCTCACTCATACGCGTCTGTAGTCGCTTATCGGTCTCTCCGACCTAGTTCGCCTCACAGGAACCGCACTGAACACGATAGACGACGTTCGCCGTTTCGCCGCGTGACAGGGGGCCTTGGGCCTCATGACGAGACGTCTTATTGTCGCCTCAGGTTTGTGGGCAACGCCGATCCCCAATGGTTGTAAAAGACGCGCAACCGCTTCAGATACGTTCTCGGTATATGGCATTGCCCGCCACACTTTCGGTGGTTCTATCGCTGGTCTTATAACTTGCCTCGGTTGTCTGCTGCGTTCTATGAAGCTTCGATGATAACCGTTGGAGGTGAACTCTCGTTGAAGATAGTGGAGCTCGGCTGTTTTGTCGCCTTTCTCGCTACAATGAGTTTCCGCCCTTTTGCTAAGCGTCCGTACGCAGCTACGTTCGTGGCACAAAGGGTGGTTACTTTGGTAACTGAGGACTTGACGTGTGTTGCTGGCCTTTCTATATACCGTTGCCCTTAGACTGCCGTCGGTCTTACGGTGGACTAGGAAGTCTAAGAACGGCATTTTACTGTTGGCTTCTGCCTCCATTGTGAACTGAATGTCCGGATAGATGGAGTTCAGGAGTACATGAAATTCGGTGACCATTTCGTATTTGAGTATCGTCCACATCCTGCACCCAAAATATTGGTCTGTGGTTCGTTTACACACGTGTCTCTAACTTTTGAAGTACCGCCTCAGCAATGAAACCAGACAGCGGCGAACCCATCAGAGTCCCTTTAATCTGTTCGTAGACCGTTCCCTCAAAGGTGAAGTAGGTTTTGAGGCAGAATGTGAGCAGCTGGATGAGGTGCGCCCGTTTAGGCTTATTGATTACCTCGTCTTAACGGTTCTCAAGCAAGTCACCGACAGTTTCAATTGCAAGGCTCTGAGGAATTGAGGTGAAAAGTAAGGTAACATCAAATGATATCATGACTTCGTCTGCCTTAAGGTGTAAACCACGGAGTCTTTCCAAGAAATGGGCGGTTGAACAGACCGCTGTATCGAAGTCTGATGTAAGGCAGATTCCAGACGTCTGGAACAGACATTTGGCCAGATTGAATGTGTGATTCACGCAGGGATATGATGGGTCCAAGTGGAGCGCCATGTTTGTGTACTTTGGGCAGCCCATAGAATCTCGCCATGGCCGAATCTGTAGGTTTTATTGTCAGTCGTTCAGCTTTTGAGATGGCCCTTTATTCTGCAAACTAGCGAGCGTCGCGTTGATTTTTGCCAGTAGCTTCAGCAGGACAGCAGATTGACTCCCCGCACACCCCGCAGTGCATCCTGCACGAAGTAGTTGTAGAGCCAGCATGTTCACAACCCATAAATACTGTGAGGCGCCGTACTGAACCATACCTCCGACGATGGAATCGTGTTTGATTTTGAAACGTCAGGATATTAAACCTATATGCTACACGTCACTATGCGACCGCCTGTGAGGGCTCTAGTCTGAGTTCCAGGGCACAATGGAACATAAATGTTCCTTAAGCAGATCGGTGAGCCGCACGCTATCATCATATTCCCGATCGCAACCGACAAAGCAACGATCCCGTGGCTCAATGGTTGAGCGTTTGACTCAGTTACCAAATGTCGCGGGTTCGAATCCCAGGTGTTTCACACTTGGGATTGGGTATGACTGGCTGATGACGGCTTATAAGCCAGAAATGGCCATTCCGGTCTCCCTTGTTTTTGTCGGTTCCACTTTTGCAACATATGCTACACGTCGCTATGCGACCGCCTGTGAGGGCTCTAGTCTGAGTTCCAGGGCACAACGGAACAGAAATGTTCCTTAAGCAGATCGGTGAGCCGCACATACTATCATCATATACCCGATCGCAACCGACAAAGCAACGTGCCCGTGGCTCAATGGTAGAGCGTTTGACTCAGTTTCCAAAGGTCGCGAGTTTGAATCCCAGGTTTTCCACACTTGGGATTGGGTATGACTGGCTTATGACGGCTAATAAGCCAGAAATATATATATATATATATAATAAATTAAATAAATAAGAGCATTGAAAATAAATGAGAAAATTGCATGCTACTAAAGTAGCAATATTTTACAGACTAAACGCTTTTTGGGGTGGCTTGAAAATAATCTCGTCCAAAAGCCAAAATTATACCGTGGCTGACATATCTTGGGATTAGGCTGCACGAAATAGACAAAGACTTGCGTGTAAAGTCACTCACTTTGTCCGATTTTATACGCATTCCGTTTGAATCAGACAAGTGGCTGATGAATGGCAGATGTCGGTCCGCACAGTAAACAACCAAATGCTCTTTGGGACTATCGCGAAATGCAAACAGCTCTGACGTAGGAGGTAACGCACTAACCAGATAACTTAGGCCCAGTCAGGACTGTGAGCCAGGCTGAAACGTGTCAGTTCTGTGGACGTCGTGGCACTCTTAATTGCATGAGCTAGGAAATATTAACAATGCCTTCGAAAACAAGGGAGGCGGGAGTGACCAGTTCTGGCTCATAAGCCGTCATTAGCAAGTTATACACAAACCCAGATTATGCACTGCCTATGGCTCGAACCCGAGATCCGTTGATCAGACGTCCAAAACTCTAACGATTGAGCCAAGTTCTGGCTGTATTGCCAGTTTAGATTAAGCATATTGACTGAATTCGTTGATAAACGTTCATTGATCATTACGGGAACTAACTCATTCCTACGAGCCATTCTCCTAGCAAAGTTTGACATTTGTGGACTTGGAGATCACTTCGTGGTAAGTAAGTTCATGTGTACTATTTAAACTTGTCTCTATGCTCAAGTCCACCTCCTGTCAATTTATTTCTACCTCGACTTCGAAATTCAACTCATAGTAGATAATAACGGTGGGTATATGAAGCGAAAGTCTTTCTCTGTTAACAAATCAACCCGCAAGTTGCGGCCGCACTCACCTTGTGGATCAGTGTTGAAACCTATCGTCCAAACTGAGGCTTCTAATGCCACCTAGGTCCTCCGAAGTGTTTCTGCTGACATTCCGACTATATAAGCATGGCCTCATTAATTTGATTGAATGTTACTTCACCTTGATTTGTGGCTTGATTTCTATATCGGAAACCAAGTTTATTTCCCTTGGAAACTCGGGTTTCTGCCCCATTAGAAGAGACATAAAAAGGGACGTCAGTGTTCTTTTCAGTCAGTCGTTCAGCTTTTGAGATGGCCCTATTACTCTGCAAACTAGCGAGCGTCGCGTTGATTTTTGCCAGTAGCTTCAGCAGGACAGCAATTAACTCCCTCACCCTACATGGTTACGGATGAACTAATTTTAATTTCCAAAGGGTTGTAGGTTAGGGTGAGTGATATAATTGTGGTTAGGTTTACGACCGTTGGGATCTAATTGGGCGCAAAGTTAAGGGTTTTGGATTGAATGCAGGTTAGAGCATAGACATAGGAATTCGCCGTCCCCTGGATTTTAGCACAATGCCACTGGCTGTACTGTGATTTCCATAGTTTCGTATCGTACTGGAGGGTTTATCGAGTTGGCCCTTCATTATCACCATGGATTGCCAACCACATTTTTGCGGCTATTGTGCACTAACAGATGCTTGTCCTGAAGATAAGTTATACCCTGCTATCCGTCGTTACTTCCCTAACACTTCATTCTATGGCCCACAATGCTCTTTAAATATGATCTAGTCGAGGCAAGTAAGGAAATGTGTTTTCCGTTTTGACTTTTTAACCCATATTTTACCTGCAATAGGTCAAGGGACGAAATAGAAAAAAAATATATAAGGTTTTTGCAGTCAGGGCTGTCCTTGAGAGCAAAGAATGTGGGGAACGTTTTAGGGTTGTCCTCAGAACACGATTCAAATATCGTATAATTAAGTCTCCCACGGCATAAAACACTCATCCATGCTTAATACTAGTTGTACTGTAGTGTTATTTTAATAAAACTTATTAATTCCAGTGTAAGCTTTTTAAGCCAGTTACCTTGATTTGCTATCAGACGCATACCCCTTATCGTCTATCCACGTTCGTACATTTTGACTAGTAATCATATAGGACACTCGGTTGAGGTGTTAAATCTCAACAGTTTTTGTGTTCTTCCTCCTTGTTTGTGCGTCCTTGTCGAATTCATTCTTCTAACAAAAGCGAGTTATTGATCCTCTAATCGGTGAACTACAGGATGCATAGTTTTGTGAGTTTGCATCTAAAAGCACCTGGTAATGCTTTTATCTTCTCTATACATTGTACTATTGAGAGAAAATGAGCTGCACATGCAAAACAGCTGCGTTTCACTCAATAAATTAACACTTCGTTACAAAAGGAAATACTCTGGGAAATCCTAAACGAATTTTTGCCAAAATACTTTGGTAAGGTAAGGATATATTTTGTTAAGAAGCGAGCTTTTAGAGGAAATAGATTAAAAATTACGTGCGTCGAAGGACAGAATGCTCCTGTTGGACTGGATCGATTGCATTTGCGAAACTTTAGGAAAATCTTGAAATCCTTTTTCAGTAAGATGGACTGGCGCATGATTTGTCTGACTATGTTGGAGGTAGGCAGCAATAGAATAATTAAGTATGATGTAAATCCCCGAGAAGTGCACTATGAATTTAAAACCTCAGGTCATGGAAACGAGTGTATTATAAGTTGCCATTCTGAACCGGTCGCGACCATTAACTTCTGCAGAAACAAAGTTCTCGGGAAAATACCTCAAGGCAAAGAGTTTTCTTAGACGTATTAAATCTTTGGAAGGGATGTCAGATGGGAGAAATGTTCAAATTGAAGGCGCAATATAAGGCAATCTTTACGAACAACTGGTTAATTGTCATGTCTGGGTACAGGCCTCCAAACTACTATTTTGCATACCATCAGTCCCTTGGATAAATGTTCAATTTTATCTTTATGAATAGGTCTGATGCGGGGTTTTTCTTAATGCAGCCAAAACGGATTTTTTGGCAAGAAAGCCATCTCATGCACAGTAAAATTTCATTTTACTTGCAATCTTCGACCACCAAACTGGCGCCATGAAACACCAGTCGGAGAGTGAACTGACATTACCAGGCTATCTGACGAGGTCACTGACATCCTCTGCATAAATGATGGAGAAAGCCTTGGTCTTTGAAAAGTGTAGATAACAGAATTTTGCCGTTGCTAGGTTTCGTAGACTGACTGCAAGCATACAATAAGTGGGTGTGCTTTTTAAGTTTAGCCCCAGATAGCTTGTGACCCCCAAAGAATTATATTAAAACTAAAAATATCAATTTCATTCTGAGATAGATTTGGCCTAATTAAGTTTAAGCAAATACGTGGTTGCAGCTTAGTTGCATTAAAAAGACTACTGGAAATGTGTCTTTCATGATAAATAACAAGCAAAAAAGGCCGCCTTGCAATGACGCCGATTTTGGCCCATCTTCAAAAAGAGCATTGCGTGCACTGTTTCGTAACTACCATCAATGAAAAGTCCCATTAAATTTTAACCAAAATTCTGAGGTGGGTTTACGACTAGGAAGCATTCTTTATGTCCAGTTTTAATATCGATTACTGTGCGGTATATTCACATAGTAATTAGAACAGGTTGGGCTGCTAGCTCTTGAATACACTTCCTTGCACATAAAGCACAAAATAAAAGTTCCTAAACATAACTACTATTTTAGCATGCAGGTTTCCATTGATCTTGATACCTTTAGAAATTCAAATATATTTTATAGAAAACAGGAGCAAAAATATACTTTCTTGTCCTCAACTGGTAGAAAAACACAGCATCTTTGAGGTTCTTATTCCAAGTAAGTGTGCGGTTAAGTGATAAAAAGTTTTCAGATTCCCGAATAATTTCCATCCCGATCTGCATTGCATTTTTGTTTAGGGTTTCCAGCTTACAAGTGGCATGCTTTCCATGTAATGAACAACATTCATTTGTCTGCGCCATTAGCAAGATGCATATATGCCTCATAAATTTTACAGTAGATGTGTGCACTGCTGTTAACTTCATGAGGAGCATTAAGATACGGAGAGATACGACGTTGTCTGAATGGCTACTTCACGGTTTTATAAAGGCGCATGCTTAGAACATTTAAAAACTGAAAGATAGGTTTGGTCGAGCAGAAAAGTTGACAAAGTTGTGATTGGCTATCGACTGAAAACATGAATGGTTTTTTATTAACATGATTTTAGATAAAATATATTTGAATTTATGAGGACATCGAAACTCAATAGAAAACATTTATATTAAATAGGGAGCCATTTTAAACAATTGTTTTACTGCCGCCAGTAAGAGAAGGAACTAAAAAGCCGGCATCCTGGAAGTCCCAAAATACTGTGGGAAATATACCGCATTACAATCGATATTAAAACCTCACGTATGAAGTCCCTCTAGATCGAAAACACATTTCTTGAGTACGTTTGGAGTGTTTAAACTATTTTATAACTTTTAAAGATAATTTAGCAAACATAAATCTGCTATCGGTAAATTTCTTTTAGTTCTGGACATAAATATAGGTATGGAAATAAGTTAAATGTGCAGGCAAATGGAAATTTTCATATGGTAGCTGGGTTTTAGTGGGAGGAGGAGGAGGAGGCAGAGAAAAATAAAAATGCAGTTCATGTCTTCTGATCAGCATCAGCTTTTCATTACAAAGCCGTCGCTGAATTGTAACAAAATAGTCCAGTGTTGCATTCCAGTTCTCCCGCAATTTAACCCTATTTTAGTGTAACACCCTTGCGTCTAAGCCAACGGTCGACTAAAATAGCTCTTTCATGCCTAACGCATGCCTACCTGAGCAAGATAAATAATCTAAATAAGTGAGTTACGAAATTAAAAGTACGTAAGAGCGGGTTATTTCGCAACATTATGACATGGAAAACAGGGATAACATTAACTTCCTCAAACACAATGCCTCTGTGCATGCTCCTTTCTCGATGAACATTTGATTTTCTAAGTTACGCAATATATTGACACCGTTTCATTATTTTGTATGCTTACATGCGATGTATAAAGAAAATAAAAGCAACCATATTTTTGCATATCCACACGTGCGAGACTATGGACATTGGACTCGAGATGCTTACAGTTTCAGAAGCCTGCCAACTTTAGACCTGAAATTGCCTTATAAGGTTCCAAATATAATTTGCGTCTTGTAATTTTGCATATCTCATTAATTTGCAGTTCCTTGGAGTTTATTTGGGATTAGGTTAAATGTCAGTATTATTTTGAAAGCAGTCTCTATATTGTCGATCTTTAATAATTTGCAATAAGTAAAACCTTTCCAATTGTCCAAATTTCGCAGCAAAGTACGACATACCAAAAATGCAAGGTTATAGAGGTTGTTTTGTTGCCAGATGCTAAGTCCTAAATTTAAGGATTTGACTAAATCACAATGCAGTTTATTCATTTGCAGGTCGTGCGGACTGGTTTCGGAATAGACAGTTGCACCTCAAAACACTGAATTTGAAGATTTTGGAAGTAATAAATTAGCACCTCAGCAACCTTTCCTGCGGTGCGTTCACACATAAACTTGAAAAAAACGTGACTTTCAAAAGTGAGGCCACGCACCTCAACGAAATGTTGGGTAAAATTGAAGTACTTACGTGACGCTACTTACTATGATTTGTTTTATATCGACCTATGTCTCCTTGTTGTTCAATTTCGCGTAGCTTACTGCTGTCGTCTCGCAGCTAAGAACAGCTAAAATACGACAGTTCGACCGTCGTAGTCCGACGATGTCCACCGTATGTTCCATGGGAAAGTGGAGCAGGGACGGTGACTTGCGCGTGATTTAGTTTAAAGTGATAGTAGACTTGCGCTGCATCTAGTGCACTCTCTCCTCCTCCCCCACCTGAGCCCGGTGTCAAGGCAGAGTCAAGAAGACCGGAGGCGGGAGAGGACGCAGGTGGCTGGCGCGGCTGGGTCCCTTAAGTTCAAGCCGCCTCTAGGCGTGCCACCACACCTCCCATGTTCGGCATTTGTTATGGGAGCGCAACCCGAATAACGCATGCCGTGCCCTAATGTGGCCCCCGTGTTGGCCCAACGCATCTACCACGTGGCCCGTTTAGGGGGCACAAGCTAATATACACACACTTGGACATGACTGCATGCTCCGACTTTAACTACTTTAGCCTCTTGGTGTCACTTACCATTTTGGCCTAAATCGTGGTTTTTTAAAGCATGGAGTATTTTTATGTTTCCTATGATTTGGATATCAAGTGGTAGGGATCCCCTGCACCGCGGCTGCACTGGAATAGGAGCCGTCCCGCCTGCGTAAAATAGGTGGCCTTCAGGAAGGGTAAACATACCCGCGCCTTACCCTCACCTTAAACCTTAGCTGAATCATGAGCTGAACCTCAACTCTGAACTTAAGCTCACGCTTAAACCTAACCCTCACCTTAACCCTAAACATAATTTCCTAAGAAGCTGGCACAAAACCACATGTATTATGGGCAGCTCCTTGTCCTATTTAGGCGGCATACAAGCATTCTTACATAGGAAGCCTCTCTAGCAGTTAATTTACCATCTCTTATCTGATTTAAAGTCTTATACGTGCGTGATCTGAAACAAAATTTGAGTTTTTTGCCCTTTTCCGGCACCTGTTTGACCAATAACAGCAAACACGCGTGCCGCGGGTGGCCTTGAGCTAAATCTCGTTGGGTTTACCTATTCTCCAGTTTTATCCAATCCTAACCTCCCCTAGAATCTGGCGCAAAACCACCCTTATTTTTAGGGAGGGTGTTTATAACCGTGGCTCACCAAGTCATTACTGGAAGGAGCAGAGGTCATAGGAAACGCTGATGACCAAAACCCACCTTAAATTTTTTCGCGTCCCTAAAAGAACTGCTCATGGGCTCCCCTAACCAATTAATTTTAACGAATTATTTTGAGCAGGTTAGTTGAGCCAAAATAATCAAATTCTCTCTCGCGCAATTTAAGACATACGCACAACTTGTTCATACGAATGTCTGGTTGACTGCTTACTGGAAACGCGGGGTCTGCTTACAATCATTAACGCGTTATGGGATTTATTTGAGTCTTGCTTCTCAGGAGGAAATCACTGCATCTCGACCCGTAAACTTACCAAACGTAGGATCGGAAAGTGGAAGCCTTGTCTCTCAACCTCACGTTCCTTTAGGCATTTGGCCAAGTATTTAGCTACGCAAGAGCCGACATTCACACAGTAGGACTACTGTTAAAAGGACAAAAGGGGACATTTTGAGAGGATAAGGCCCTTTAAGAGGATAAATGACCCTTTGGAACATTATATGTGCATCCTTGCTGACAGAAGTGCAGGGTAATTCGTTTGTTTTCAAGTAACTTGCCCCTATGCAAACAGGCGCAAGGCTGGGAACTGTCTAACAGGCTGCTCCATGTGCCTGGTCATAGATCAGCCTCACCAATAGCATTTATCTAAACAAACCTCCTCAACTTATATCTGTCGTTCATGCATCATCCAGGATCCTTTACTGATAGACAGCATGGATCCGTCGGCCCCCATTGGTAACAGGCCTTTGAATGGAGCAAGAATCTTTGAAGCCGTTAAATGAATGCGCAACATATATGCGACTTTGCCTGCCAAATATGCGGAGACCTGAATTACTCAGTAACGTTAAGTGGCCAACCCTCATTCCATTTTTTTCTTATTTTTTTGGAAATGGTGCAGTAAATAATTGTGAGCGGATTCCGCACAGGTCACTCTATCGGGATCTTACCAGAGCTCTTGAAAATCAGTATTTTGTGAATGAAGCGATCGTGCTCTGTGACCCCTTCACCCAGTCATGGAATCCAGCGGGTGATCACATGCAAGCCCCGCTCATGACCTTGAGAGTGAAGCTTTCTGCCGCAGCCGCAAAACAGCGCTTTGCTGTCTCAGATCCCTGATCTAGTTGATCGGCCCGGATTTACGGATGTGCGGATCGCGCACTGAGCACACACATGTAGGGCTCAGCGACCCATCCCGAAGTTTTGGCGTGGGATTAGCGGCCCATTGTCGGGCGGTGTGTGTCCGGAGCAGTTGACCCTATTGCACTAAAGCGCAGGAGGTGGGGAGGACCTAACCGGGGTGAGGAGGGAGGGTGGTGACGCCACAACGACACGTTAAATGCGGGCCCTAAGAGCCGTCGGTAAAAAGTATGGGCTTGTAGGAAGCTGGCCGGCGTCGTCAGAGCAACCTGGCGTACTTTTGACTACATATTTTGAAAAGCCCAGGCCTATGCTCCTATTACAACCCAAACGCATCTGAACCGTACTGTTGCGGTGGGTACGTACTGGTCGCCGAGCCTATAGTTTACATGGAATAAAGCAGCACTGATATCCTCGCGGCCGTAAATGGCGTCATTCCGTCCGGAAGTGGATTCCTGTGAATATACTATACTGGCGTCACTTGCACAAAGTTTGCCTTATCATGTTGATCCTAGTAAACGAGTAATTCCTTTAGGGGGAAACTACCATGGGGTCTCCCATGAAAGTAGAGATCTATTGTACTATAACGTTTGAACTAATTATCTCTCTATAACATAAGACAGTTTTGAATGACGATTTATGATGGGATAGTGGCATAAATACCCCTTTCCCCATTTATACAGGAAGTGTAACTTATCCAGTATTCTAAACGTTACCCGATTATTAAATCTAACCCATATACCGACCGCCAAGTCCTGACAGCATAAGTGGCCAAGCATCATCGATGAAGGGGGAGCCGTTACTTGTCATAGTTATGCGGAAGCATAGCCACTACCTCCCATAATAACTGCAACTTCCTGTGTAAAAATTGACCATATATGATACTGTCTCTGAAGTTGATTTTTCGAAAAAGAATCCGAAACGTCAGGAGAGTGAAGTTCTTCTCCCTGCGTGATTACGCCAGATTCTTTAAAGTAATTCCTGGTACTTGCACTTTTGCTTGCATCTAACCCAAACATAAATCTAAATCCTGACCTTAACACCAACACTACGTATCCCTAATCTGAATTCTGATCTTAGCTTTAAATATAACCTTAACTCTAACTTTAATATGACCTTAATTCTAACCATACTCTCCCTGGCGGAATTCATAGTGGGAGGGGAGCCTAGCCCCGTGCTTTTCCCGCTTTTTTTGAAGGGGGAGAATTGATGACAAGTTACTCTTAAGGGAGAGGATTTGTGGCTTTCCTTTGTACCTACACCGCCTAAGTGAATCTTCATGTGAAATTTTGGAGGCTTACACAGCTGCCTAGCTGGGCAGCTCAACCGGTTAAACCTGCATGCGGATTGCGGAAACGGAGGAGAATAGAAGAGGAGAAACTCGTTTCACATAAAGCCAACGGTTAGTTCACAATCATGAGGGAAATATTGTGAATCGGACGTAGAATCTTATAAAAAAGACGTGTGCATCGATAAGTTAAAGGAGCGGTCTTAGGTTAAAAAAAAGTAATTTTCACTTCATATTTTCAGATAATCAAAATTGCTGTACTAAGCTCTCCTTATGAGATGCAGGAATTAAAGCTGTCAACTTAACAGCCAATTATGGCTGCTGATTTGTCCTGCAGTTCGTTTTCTCTCCGTTCTTGTTGGTTGTGGCGTTAACTGTTTCGTTTAACGTTCACAGGTCTTGTTTTATTTTTCAAGCCATCACACATAAACATCTGGACCACAATCAGGTCCACTTGGAGGCCGGTTTGGAGTCCCAAATCTTGCCATTGATCTGCCCATGAAACCGGTCTCTGCCCAAAATCTTGGCGAGATAAAAGACGATGCTGTACTTCGTTGATGGGCAATCACCGATTGCAAACGGAATTCACTCGTTCCGTTAGACTTTGGGGATCACTATCGAGCCCAGCCAGCAATCGCACAGTAGCTAGTGTTATAGGCAGAGGAACCTTGCGAACAAAAACAATGGAGACTATAATGGCCATTCCAGTGTCCCTTGTCTTCGCCGGCAATGGCTTGCTGATATTGTGTCTGATTTCAGTGAATGTTCCATGATTTGTGTAGAGGATATTTTAGTCTCTGAAGCTGACTTGCCGGTCTCACTTCCTGAGATGTCAGACCTTCAGGATACGTTAGTCTGACCTCCGTCACGCTAAACAAGGCAAGTAAACTGAGTAGCGCAAAAATATTTTACGTCAACGACAAACAGCACGATTCTTGTAATACCGCCCCACCTCGATAGTCCTAAGAAGTTCGATTGCGACTAAGGTGAAGAACCAGTTAGACCTCCCACAGATAAATATGTACGTTTTGCGATCAGGTGATGTAGCATTTTTACGTTTTTCATGACCTGATTCTCCCTTGTAACAAATTTTGCTCTTAGGTTTTTCGTCATTTGGACTGGCAAATTCATTTTCTATTGAATTTAATTTTATACAACAAATGAACTTAGCATAGAGAAGTTTTATTTTGATTTTTCTTTCTGGCTCTCATCTACATAATAATTTATCGGGGTTGAAAACGAATACAACTATTGCATGTACGTTGAATCCACTACCGCATTACTTCGCATGCATTCTACCTGGAATTGCTTTGCTCAGTGACATGAAACCAAACCACGAGAATATAAATTTTGGTTCGGGTGATTAATTTCGGGAAGAATAAGGACGCGGGAAAGAAATGGGCAGCGCCGACCAGATTATGATGACTTATATGAGGGCACATTTAGCAGTAGCTGTCGGTGAGACGAACGCGATGATTTTATCTCTGCGCAGGACCAAAATGCGAGCTATTTATAGCATCCAATTGTTTTTCGCAATGGACCAGTAAATCTGTTACTTAACACGTTACATTGCGAATGGACCTTTCTCGTTGAATTCGATCGTTCTTCTGATAAGCTGTGTACAGCTTGCGTGTTCCTCAGCTCTGGAAATCATCGAAAATAGCTTTTGTGACATTTTTTACCTAAGTATTCTTAGCTACTTTACCGTATATGCATGCATGTGCTGAAAGAATATGAAACCAAATTATAAAGTGCTTTTTTAATTCTAAAGTTTTGAAGTGTTCAGGTTATTGCAGATAATCACAGACTTGACGGTTTAACTATAGAATAATCCGGGGTGGATGGCTGCAAAGTTGAAGTACGATAGCCGAACAGTTGAAGGTTCTCAGAGAGGACAGTTGATTGGCTAGCCTTTACTGAGACCGAGAATGTACGCGCAGCATCGCAAGAAAAGGAGCTAGCGTTCTCACCAGGTAACTGCCAGGCAAAAAGTATGCTTACGAACTTCCTCCGGCTGCAGCAAATTGGTGAAGAGAGAAATATTGATCGGCGTCGTAAGCCGGAGGTTGGGTCCCACACTGCACTGAGCTTGTCAGGCATGGGAGACGGGACGTAGGCGACATACGTATCGACGGCTTTGATGACTATGAACGCGTTAGTTGTCATAATGCTAGACGTCATAAAATCTATTTCTAATAAACGGCATCGGAAAATGTCTTATAAAGTTGGTTGGAAGTGAAAGAAGGAATGAGGTCTGGAGAGGACATAAATAACAGAAACAAAATATTTTTCAGTTGCAAGTTAAATGGCGCAGTGCATGCAGTTAACCAAATATATCATGAACATTCTTCATTTAGGTGTTAGCCTACGTAATGTAAGACGGACGATGAAACAGGTAAGGAACTGTTGTCCATGCCTAAAATTAATAAAAAGCAGTTTCAGTGATGACACCATTTTAATGATAAACAGAGGGACCCTACGGAATGTTTTTCGATATTCGAAATAAGGCACAAATCAATAATCGTGTGTCTGTTTAAAATTGGACATCATTTTAAGCATAATGTTAAAATTCTGAATTGCGTTGATCTGATCAGTCAATGAAGTTGCTTTCTGAATACTTATTATTTTTGCGGGATACGCAAACCATCAAGGATGCGGACATACTGTTTAAGAAATTTATACGCGTCTGTACTCTATATGTGTACAATATATTGTCTTTTTAATTAAACGTCAACCGAAATTCGTAAATTTGTTTTGAATTTGACAAATTAATTTGGTACGTTAATACGTATTTTACAAGAGGGTTGAGGGAGTTGGATGTTTAAACTTGTGTTACTCTACCCTCCCTTATGTTACTCTAAAGACCTGTTGATGAATAATTGAAAGCCTACGTGAGCCAAACTTTACTTTAAAAATATACTCTGGTATTCCATACAGAGGCTGCGATGTGGCGACTTCCATAGCTATTATTCCCATGTAAAGACTGAATAAGTCAACTGTAGCAAGCAAACGATTTTGGTATTACTAATAAGTCTTTTGCAATAACTTTCATAAGTGTTGGTACAAAAGCAATGTTGAAATCAGCCAACAGAAAGTTGTTACAGGAAGATGATTTAAAGCATTCAAATAAAGCAAAAATAAGAGAGAAAAATGGACGGAGATCTGCCAGATATCAACGTTTATATGAATAAAGTAACTTTCGGGTTTTATCGGTGTAACGTGACGTGGCCGCAAAGGGATACGAATTTCCAGTACTTAAGTTAGGACAGGGTAACTTAAGGGGCTGAGCCAACACCTCTTGTAAAAAAACGATACGTTCGGTTAGCCATCTGGCAAAAGTCTTTGTCCTTGCAGGTATCCGCTGGCGTAAGAGCTTGAAGTGCATTGGTACAACTTTAAAGAGCTGAATTAAAATTCTTTTTTGACGTCTACCGGGTGGCAACTGCCAGTTACATGCTCCACAATTAGACTAGAGACAGATTTTTTCATGCGGAATGGCATGCACGCATCCATTTGGGTAGGTTTCTTGAGTTTTGACCAGCGTAACCTATCCCACCGGAGCAGGTGAAGCCATGGAAACGTACTGAAAGGACACAGACTGAAAGGGCAGGCTATCTTCGCCTTTAAGCCAAAAGATAGAAGGCATATGAAAATTGTCTTCCCTTGGTGGCTGGCTAATTGCACGCAGCAGTGGAGTTCAAGCAATTCTATGGAAGTTGGCAGGTCGGGTCTCATCGAAACAGCACTTTAAGAAATAAGTCCTTCCCTTAAGCCATCGAAACTTCTGCTTTCGATGGTTGCTTCTTCATATATCCCATGAACAATTTATCACAGGTTGACTTAGAAAAGGCGAGTTAAGACTTAAACATCGCTGGAATGCATATTCTCTTAGCTCACTTTGTTAGGCAGCGAATTAAGCTTCAATTGTGACTAAGTGGAACAAAATTAGAGGAATATTTTTATTGCCTAGTGCACGTTTTCCTGTGAAATACACTCTTGCTTGGGCAGCGTTGTTTGTTCTTTTTGTTCTTTTTTTCTTTTTGTTTTTTTATTCTTTTTGGTTTTTTTTATCCAAATGCCGTTTCTCATCTGCTATCGCAAATATCTAATTACACATCGAGTTTAGTAAAAAAGATCCTTTATGTTTGGGCAGAGCTGGATGGTTGCAAACTCCCTCGTGAAGGCATTCGCTATACAGTGTCCAAGGGATGAACTCATCGCTATGTTATCGCTCTGGCGGTAAAACTGGCTATCGAGTCTGAATTTTGTATTCTATATGCAGGGAAAGATCAACACATTTGGGGCCTTGAATGGTCTGTAAATTGGGAATTCCTGCTTAACACTTGCGTCTCATTTCTATTGTATCCTGTCCTTGAGGGTGATATTAGTAAATAGAGGCGAGATATCCACCAATGACATCGCCACTTGATAAAAAATTTTTTTTCATGCATTCGGGAATTTTAGTCTCCTTTAGGCCTCGTAGTACATGTTTGTGTCGGGTTACGTGCCTGAGGCATCCACACGTCTAATATCAGCCATCTTACTTTTAATCAGCTGATAATAGCTTACCAGTCCCTACACTACCACTGATGAAACTTATTGAGCACAGTCTTCATGACTAACTTATGTCACCTTAAAGAGGTTGCGCCAATATACTTTGCTAATTTCAACGCAAGGGTTTTTGATGGTAGCGTAAAA
Source organism: Schistocephalus solidus (assembly GCA_017591395.1). Lineage (NCBI taxonomy): Eukaryota > Metazoa > Platyhelminthes > Cestoda > Diphyllobothriidea > Diphyllobothriidae > Schistocephalus > Schistocephalus solidus. The sequence continues at coordinate 188,299 of WEDG01004911.1, read as the reverse complement.
TCCAGCGAGATGCGTCTGCATAACAATTATGGTGGTGTACTCTCAGTCAAGTTTAGATGCACAATATTCATTTGATCACCCTGAATAATGTTAAGCGAATGTGCTCCTTTTTACACGAAGCTTTGGTGAAGAAGGTAATTTTTCACTCCAGTGCTGACTTATCCCAATTCTACTTTGATAACCACTTTAAATATCCTGAATACCCTGGCAGATATGAGAACGCAGGAGGTTTTAAAAAAAGAAACACGTTTAATGTTAGGTGATAACTTTAAAAAAGGGATTTGAATGGAATAGATGCTATTGGTTATTGATAGGCTAGTAATTTGTTTGCACGTTATAACACACTCATAAAAAAGAAGAGATTTGGGATCATACATGCGTTTCTCTGGCCTAAACATGACTTTATGGCAAAAGGTCAGCCCTCCGGCATTCTAATGTATAAAGTGCAAATGTCTATTGCAGATACTTATAATTTACCGTACAATTAAAATGCCAATGTAAAAACGGGGCCTGAACTGATTACTTTTGCTTGGTTAAATGAAGTTGGATAATTGGTAACTCCAACAGTCATATTTGTCGTTTAGCAGGTACACTACAGTAACAAATCTATCGGGACTTTAACATTCTGAAGTATAGCTATCATATATTATCTTTCCAAATCGCTGGACATCATTTCCACCTATTACGTCCTGTCATGCCACATAATACTAGAGCAAATTACGACAGGATGGCCTATGCGCATAAAATATTATTATAATGTCGTTCATCATCGCTTGGCACAAATAAATTAAAACATCACTTTGATGTGCAGATTATCCAATCAGCTTAACTGAAATTGCATTAATTTTTAAAGCGTAAAGCATAAATGCAAGTGGCGTGCACAGTTATTTTTACTGACATGATAAAATATATAATAAGTACTCAACAATCGGCAAATGGAGAATAATTTGTCGGCCTATGAACTTGCAAGAGTATAGCGCACTCACTCCAAACGCTGGTCCTGTCTAGTTTTTGTCTGTTATGAGGTATATTTATGCAGCATTGCTGTAAGAGAATGCTCCGAAAACCCAAATATTTACACAAACCGACAATTTCAGTACGAAAAACGGGTTTCTGTACATGAGGATCTAGATAAACGCACACTTTTGAAGTGAAAGAACAGAAAACAACGTAATTCGAATACCGGCTGGGGAGATATAACTACAAAATCGCTAGCGAATAACGGTTGCTAGCACAAGATGATGTCTCTGTCGGATGCTATCTCCGATGACAAGATTTTTAGCATCGGGTTGCTAGTTGTTTTCCGAAGATCTTGCCCACTCTCGCTTTTACCACCTAAAATATACAGCTTTCTCCGAGTTGCAAAATTTCAAGATTATTTCCCGACGGAAGGATGTTCTACTCTTTGACCAGATAAATTACGAGCCAACAAGATGGAGGCAATTAGTCTGAACGCAACTTAAGGTTTGGAATTAGGAAAATTCAACTTTTCTTTCTGATGCATCTCAACCACACCAGGGTGGTACAAATGAGATAATACTTTTTCTGTCCACAGCATTCGACAGCAGTTTACCTTCTGACTAATAAGCCATCAAGTAAAAAAAAAAACTACCCTTACGGGATAACCCTTAGAAATTTAAACTTTTTAATGCTCTTATAAGTAATTAAGAATGGGAAATTCATAATCATGCTGAAATAAATGAGATCGAACCCAAACAAAGAACAAGAAAATAAGAAGAAGCTCCAGGCGTCCGTAAAGTCACACCTCCTGCAGTATCTACTTCATTTACTTGCATTCTATGCGCTTTACTTCATCGTTTACGAAAAATAAAAAGAATTGGTATTCAAGTATCAGAATGCCCTTCGTTTTATTGATATTCACGTTAAAATGTAATTTTTCTGAATATTTCGAGGTTGCCAATATCTACTTTACCTGTTTCAGATTTAATAGATTACCCACAATTAAATAATCACCAAGTCAACGGTTATTCCGGCAGTTAATATTATTTTTTCCTTTGCGTTTTTCTCTCCCTGATAACGAATACGTTTCTTCGATGCATCAGCTGGTCACAGTCTGCAATATCATTTAATATTATGCTAAAATAATTAATGAAATGCTGGATACAATATTTCTGCATGGCTTACACAGCGTAAGAATTTGCGATAATATATTTTCTTCCAGAAGGACATATCGCCAGGTTAGCTTTAAGGCAGCCACAGGTTTTTGTAAGTCTTGGTCGAATGACGCAATCTAACCGATAACACCTGCAATAAACGTGGGAGATAAGCCCACATCTGTTGCCCATCGGCGTCTTTATCGAGAGCAGTCGGTGGTTGATATGTGGAAGAACAATCTAACTGGCAGAAGTGGTCATAAGAAAGTCTAAAATTTACACAAATGTTTCTCTTCACGATACATATTTTACAATCCGTTCACCAAGTTATCGTAGCTGACGTCCCCTATAAAATATGTGCCGTCCACTACAAAATATATTCAGACTAGACTCTTTTGCAAAATTCTTCTAACTTCTTTTCAAGTAAGTAGTGAGTCCAAAAGGAAGTTTCCATTCATTGTATCTGAACCGCTATATTGCAGAAATAGTCCCCGACTCAGTTTTTTAATTTTTAAATAAGATATTAAATAATCCTCTTATTAACCGCTTATTTGTTAATAGAACGTCTTTTGTTTCCAAACAGACGGGCTTCACAGTCTCAAATTTTCGATGTGTTGCTTTTAGTTTGCTCAACATTTAATTTTTGGATCAATACAACATCTACACTCCCTGAAGAAATTAAAAAGTGGCAGTTTTGAAACTGGCATATTGACGAAGAAACTATGTGCCAGACACTGGGGCCTACTGATGAGTCGAAAACCTCGCGATAGAATACTTGCGAAGCACAGTTTTGGTTTTTTACCTTAGAACGTTTTCTCTCAGTGTGACATATCCTGAAGGCTGCATATGCACTTCTGATTGACTGTTGGCAGAGTATGAATATTTCACGTTTAAGCCGCTGTGAATGATGGACTTCGGAAAAAAATATTCACAACAAAAGTGATTAATTTCCGAGACAATCAAATGCGGAAAATACGTTCTGATTGGATACATTAAGCTTGAAAGAGCGAGCCGAAGATAAAGTAAAAATTCCAGTATAGAATCTATGAACTGCCGAAGGAATACAGCTGCTTGAACACGACTTTTACACGCTCGAGGATTGGGCGTTCCACTTGCCAGATCCAGGTTAAAGGTAGGCTGGCTAGCCTCATGAGGACAGCAGTGTTTAGAGGCTGCCGTTGTCATATGATCCTCATTGGTTACAGCTTCTGTGTTCATTGACTGCTGTCACATGAGGTGTGAAATTTGCTTGCACGCTCGTATCCGAGTCATTAGTTATTGCAATTTTATCCCCAAGGTCATTTTTCTGTATTGTAATGATTCCGAAGTGTCATTTTTCTGTATTGTAATGATTCCGAAGTGTCACTCTCCGATACTAGAAACAGGTTTCATCCGAGCCTTCCCAGAGTGGTAAAGTACGGAGCAGAGACAAACAAATATTCATAAATGTACGGGGGTAGGTCAAGAGTATGCGAGTTTTCCTTTCTCGCAATGATTTTCACCCCATCGAACTTGAACCTATGGTCGGGTTTGACCCGAACGGGCTACGGCTTAAGAAATAGCACCCCTCTTGACTGCTGCTACATTGTCAGATATCAGTATCTAGGGTATTACGCTGGTTTCGTCCGCATATTTCTTTTATTTACAGCTGCATCAGATCTAATGCACGTCACAAAAATAATCCGCCGTTACAGTGCATATTTTAGGCTCAATAGGTGGCATGTACTCGTGGCTTCCCGGTGGATTAAACACATAAAACGCAGGAGAAGTGTATTCAGGCCTAACGGTGATATTCACTCACCTGTACTTCCAGATAGGTTTTAACAGTAGATGTGTTATGTCATGAACTAATAAATAAAATTCTGATGTTTTAAAGTTCGAAAAAGATTATTAAGGTATGTTTGTAGGATTATCTATCGTGCAGATCTATCCCAAGGTATTTAAGTTGCGGCAAGAAGCCCGCATTTGATTTTAGCATCTCCTGACCATTGGTTTTCGATGCCTTTAGGAATTCAAATATAATCTCCAGAAAGCTTCCGCAAAATTATTTTTCCTGATGTATATTTGGTCATAAAGTTCATGTTTTTTTAAGTTTGTTCTGGAAGAAAAGGGATATTTTGGTTTTAAAAAGCCTTTTTTATTGGGGAATTATATTTATGTCGACCTGCCGTTACGATAGCTTTCAGGGCTTACAAGTTACATGCTGTAAAGCAAATCTTTAAGGCAAATCACACATTTTAGGCTATAAAACAGGTGTTACCTGTTGTTCAAAAAAATATTTCAAGGAACGTATACCATACTGTTTACTTTATAGGCAGCATTAACCATAGAAGAATATGGTGTATTATGAATAGATATTTCACGTTCTTAAGAAATCTCATATATAAAAACTGATAATTAAACCGACAAATATCCTTTTATCAAGAAGCAATTTAACAAAAGACGTTCCTCGCTAATAACTGTGTATACGAAGATAATTTTGTGAATTTTTTTTACAAAAGATAAATAAATTCATAACGTAAGTGCCACTCAATAAATAAAATGCATACTTTATAAGCAGATGTTTTTACAGTGTGGATTTAGCAGGCGGTCAGAAATTCGCTTGTACGAAAGCTGCTATCCTAGCCTAGATCATACGTCTTGGGTTAGGCCGTAATATACTTAATATTACAACCGTATTTAAGTATTTCTTTCAACTCGCCAAGACGTTGCAAAAGTTCTGTTGGCATTTAATTGAATATGAAATATAATGTATATTCTGGAAGTCTCCTCTTTTCTTTAATTTCTGAACTTCTCGTTAAGTTAGTTTAAAAATCTGCTTTTCCGCATTTTTCGAATATGTTACGTTTATAAAATTAGGCATGTTTGAATTAAATGGTTGTTTACACTTCAAGGTGATGTTTTTGCAATACAAAGCATGTTAGCTTTCTTTTTATAAGCAAAATACTACGATAAGTTTGAACAGCGCGTAAATACCTCATTATTGACATGAAAACAGTCCGAATTTCTACTGTTGTCAATGATTTACTGGTCTTTATTTATCGGAAATTTGTAACTGTCAAATGTCCACACTGCACACTTCTTGACACAAGGTGTTTCGAAACAAATATTTGAGGATTGAGTAGCATAGGCATTTAAGCAGATCTCATACAGTTCTGCATCGAATAGCAAATCGCGTTGCTCGTATTAGCTACCAAACAGGGTTTACGTGAGTTAAGAAGGTCCGGTCTTAAGTTTTGAATCAAATTCTATAGTCGTTTAAAAGGAAGCGATATGGGAGAGCATAGTTTAGCTAATAAATCAAACACAGAAGCAACTATAACCGAAAAACGGGATGTTAGGAACTTACTTGAAAGCAAAAGTAAACTGAAAAGTATTTTTAAATAAGATAAACGCAAGCAATTATACCTGCTTTCACAATGACAACAGTCAAAGTTTGCCATGCCAAATAATTGGTTGGTTTAATGTCATTCAAAAATTTTAACGCTAGTAAGAGAGGAAACCAGTAGGCCGTTTTAATGAGTTTTTTGTTTGCATTGTGTTGAGCATTTCTCTTCACTTTCACGTTACTTCAAATACTGCATATGGAATACCTATATTTGTACACGGTGTGACAGCGAGCATGCCTTATCTAACCAGTATCGATGATTTCATGTATTGCACCTTACCATGCATGACAATCCGTGGCAGCAGATCCGAAAATCCAATCTTTTCTCTTCACCAGCACCATAGACCACACGAATGGAGGCCTGGGCCTCCGATGAGAACTCGGTTAATCGATTTATCGATCTGGCGCTGGCAAACAGGGCCCTGCGTAGTAACCTCCGGACTGTCGCCACTGCTGTCTGATTGGCCCTTGCCCCCCTATAAATGTTACTCTTTTATGTTGCAGTTTTATCTCTGACGATGGACTCCAGTAAGAGTTCGAAAGCTCAGACGAATAAAGCCATGATTCCGGTGGACGAACAACCTTCGTCTTCTTCTTCACATAGACCACACGCGAGAGGTTAAAGACCATCTGCCATATGGAGCAAGGTTTTGAATTGACCCCCCCCTCTTTTGATGCCTCCCAGCAGGTTACGCGGCCGACTCGGAGAAAGGACCAAAACTGAAGCCGTTGTCTTTCTTGGATGACCTGAGATATATATTTGCCATCTTTTCGCAGCGAGTGTTTACTGTCTCACTTGAGCCGAAGTCGATAAGCCTCACTCAAGGTGCGGTCCTTGAGCAGTCGTGGTGAAATACGTTCATCATCCCCGCGCAAAGCCCAGCATGTAAACCAAACCTAAACACTTTTGTAATCATTTCACATAATTCATGAAATGGAAACTTCCCCCGGGGCCGCAGGAGTTAGTGGTCGTAAGTGACCTAAAAACCGCTGATCTCATTAGCTAGGCGAACGACCGTAAATTGCGTTTCTTGTGGCGCAGGTAACAAAACAGTCAACAGCGATGTTGGCAACCCGGGCCTGCCAGTCTGACAACAAAAGCAGTTCCAATAGCCAACATTTATTTGAAGTGGACGTAACTTCAGTTTTCTCCGTTTATATACAGTAGATCCCCTAACTCATGAAATTTCCATATAATTAATTTGAGGTAGAAGCAGAGCATGCTTTTTCTGCTTGTTGTATCAAATTGAGGCACAAAAAAACTGTTTAATAATAAAGAGTTCACTTTAACTAGCTGTATTGATGAGGAATACTGGGATATATGGGGAAATCTGACGTTTTTTGCTATCTAGGAATATTTCTACGCTATTGAAAGCTACGAATCAAAGTATTTTGCTTTTGTGCACAGTAATATGAAGAAAAATTAATCTAAGCCGGAAAAATTTGGCATATATTTCTTCGGAGAACGGAACATTTTGTTTTGTTTTCACGAAAATCAGGTAAATGTAGGTGTGCGAGATCACATTTTTCGGAAAATGAGGGCAGATTCAGTCTAAAAAAATAAGTTTTATACCAAAACAATGCTGTAATAAACTTTTGTGAATGTACTTTGTTTCACCACACCGATAATAAGAACCTTAAACGCGCATATATACGAGACGCGATGACACGATGCCATTTTTCGCTGTCATGCCGTACGCGAAGCCTGCCAAGACAATTTTAGTCTGCAGTTGTCTATAAATGAATAAGAAAACTTGAAACTAAAGGGGCAGAAAACTGACATTTTATCGCAAAATCTTAGTATATAGTCGGCTACTCTCTCGCGCGTTTGAAATCTTAGAAGGAGACTGAGAAGTAAGCAATTATATCGAAAAACACTCCAATAGAAAGAGAAAAGTGAGTTCTTTGATTTTCAGCAGAAATGGTATCCCTACTTTTCAGTGAAGTCGAAAATTTGGTCAAACGTTCTCAGTTTTTCCTAGACGTCACTGTTACAAAACGTTAAGTAAGCAGGCACTCAACAGTGAAACATCTAATAAGAGCGCTTTTAAAAAGGTAAATTATTATAGAAAGTATTTCAAATAATTGTAGGCATATATTTTCTTGGGTTTCGTTGTGGACGTTGATTTGTCTCGGTAGCAAGTTTTCATGTTTGAGCGAGTCTACAAATATGACTTAGATGGCCGTCTGCATAAGATTGAATACCCGAAAAAGACACAACTTCGGTAAGTGCTTTTAAGAAATATCTTTATTTGAGAGTTTTATCAAAAACATCGAACGGAATGAACATTTATGTGTAGTCGACTGAAGACAGCGAAAATCGTAAGGAATTTAGCCCATTTTCAAGGACGATCTGAAACTCATCGTAATAGAAAACCCAAAAAAGGTATAAAGAAATTTAACAATAAAAAGCCATTTTATATATACAAAATGAACGTTTACAATTGCGACTGACCTGTGAACATGTAAGCTAATGACATATTATATTCCTGTGACGGCCCTATCGGCATAATCAAGCGAAAATCTGTTTGCCTTGGTCAATCGCATCTAACACTATGGACAAACGGAAGAAAAACTGCCAATTATCGTGAAATGGTGTTGGGATATACACTCGCATGGTAGGCTGCTTCATGACGGCCATACTTGACGTTGCGCTTAATCTAGATAAATATGTATGTGCAAACCTCTGAAAAAACAATTTTAAACGTAATTCTACTTTTGTTGCTTTATTCACTCGTGTATTCGCATCGCTAGGTTTCCTATCTATTTAAAACTTCAGTTTACTCACTTAGGTCGATTTTTACCCTTTTCGTAATCTTTATTTTTTCTAAAATAATAAGTATTTTTAGGCAATTCTATATTAATTTTTAAACCCCAATAAGCCTTATTTTTCTTAACGATCGATTCTTTGTTGATGTAAAACTTTGGTGAACGCAGCTTCATGACAGCCATACTTGACGTTGCGCTTAATCTAGATAAATATGTATGTGCAAACCTCTGAAAAAAACAATTTTAAACGTAATTCTTCTTTTGTTGCTTTATTCACTCATGTATTTGCATCGCTTGGTTTCCTTTGCATTTAAAAATTCAGTTTCCTCACTAAGGTTGATTTTTAACCTTTTCGTAATCTTTACCTTTTCTAAAATAATAAGTATTTCTAGGCAATTCAATATTAATTTTTAAACCCCAATAAGCCTTATTTTTCTTAACGAGCGATTCTTTGTTGATGTAAAACTTTGGTGAACGCAGCTTCATGACAGCCATACTTGACGTTGCGCTGAATCTAGAAAAATATGTATGTGCAAACCTCTGAAAAATACAATTTTAAACGTAATTCTACTTTTGTTGCTTTATTCACTCGTGTATTTGCATCGCTAGGTTTCCTTTGCATTTAAAAATTCAGTTTACTCACTTAGGTTGATTTTTAACCTTTTCGTAATCTTTACCTTTTCTTAAATAATAAGTATCTCTAGGCAATTCAATATTAATTTTTAAACCCCAATAAGCCTTATTTTTCTTAAGACATCTACGATAGGTGGCAAAAACTCAATTAATAAACTGGGACAATCCGTCAAAGAATGTCAGTATTCACAAGCTAAACCAGCAAGGCAAAGAGACTGTAGTTCAATGGTTAGATCTTTGGACTTCTGATCAACAGTTGGCAGGTTCGAGCCTCAAGCGGGGCACCATTTGGGGTTAGGTGTGACTTGCTGATGACTGCTAAGGAGCCGGAAATGGACATTCTTGTCTCCCTTGGATTTGTCGGAATTCTTCATCTGCCTTTATTTCTACTACTTACCGCTATCGGGATGCTGGCGGGGCTTGCGAATGAACTCAAAGTCAGAACGGGATGGATCAGTTCAGTTAGCTATAAGTGGGCGTTAGTCACTTAAAAAATCAACTGTTAACGAAAACATGACGAGGTGCATAAAGTGATTGACGAGACGCGCTGATCATCATCATCTTAATCAGCTACAATCGCATTGCGATCGCATTGAAGGCAGAGGGCGCTCTTTTCTGATCCCCCGTGTTCATATTCAGGGTAGCAGTCCATCTTCCCAGGCACAAAAGCTTTGTCCGCAATTGCATGAGATCTGATAGGCGACTGCTAGGAATACCCCTCGTTTCCACGACATTTTCGGTTTCCCTACTTGTCGTTTGGTTATTACTTCCGAATACGCACGATCAGTAAGTTCAGACGCCAACTCTGGAGTCGACAGTGTTCAATTCTCCTCTCCCTTCCCCCTCTCCAAATTCGTCGGGCCGAAATTATCGCGAGGGAGGGATAATCACGTTAGTTGCGAGCTGCTAGTTTTGACCCTCGTATTCGTAGTCAATAAACCAGTTCAATGTCTTAGTACGCTCCTTTCATATCAATTTCTTAGGATAATTTAGAGAATTAATTGGCCAAACCGGGAGAACGCGGGCGAACACTGATGCCAGCAGTCAGATCGGGTACACAAATGTCGGAGTAATTATCATGCAAGATAATCAAGATTGCTCAAAAAAACTATAGCAATAAGCAATTTGGATACATGCGAGCAGGCAAGACTCACACAAACTATTACCATTGAAGAGTTGAAAAGACTTCCAAATTATCTTGTGGCATAATCCCAAGGTATTTCATTCAGGCTCAGTTTTTCAATGAGCTGCTTTTCAGTTCTCTGCAATAAAATATTTGATAAATGTGGCTGTTTACATAACACGAGATTTTCAAAGGAACCTCCAATGCTCTTAGAAATTTCAGTAAATTTTATTGAAAAATTTCAAAAAAATATTATTTTGAACATATTTGGTGGAGAATCACGTCGTCTTCGAAATGTGTGCTGAATGGCAATGTAGTTTACGGTGTTACTAAGTTCGAATTATGAAATTTTTAAAATTGAAATATCCGTTAATAAATCCACATATGTCCATTGACAAATTATGCTTGTAGGATATACAAATTTTAATATAAACTGCCAAAATGTTTGAGCCCTATATGACAGCCCAGTAAAATGGAGAAATGTATGTTTTTCCCTCTTTGAAAAAATACAGCTTGTGGTTCAGAAACGCCGAATACACGTGAAACCGCAGGTCGGATTCGAGCTTATTCAGTGATTGAAAAAGTTTTTTAAAACACAAAGATGCTCTTTTTTCGAGTGTAGAGTTCCATTGATGTCATACTTATCTACCAAATGAACATATGAAGTTGTATTTTTATGTATGGTATGCGCAAAATATATTTCACATTTAAAGGGCATTAAAAACAAATGTGGAAAATGCATTCAGCGTACGTATCCACTTTGTTGGCCGAAACCGTGTTCTTTCAAAAGCCGGCGTCCCCGATGTGCGGAAAATCTTTGGAGCTGAGGCAGTATGCTAATGACCCTACTTAAGTAAGCCTTTCAAATGGAAATAAATTCAACATTTCAGTTAAAATTTCATAAGATAATACATTCATTGTATATCTGCGAGCATGTACAGCAGACAAAGTTCAAACATAATCTGACTGAGATTGCTCGCGTTGGATTTACACCAGTTGGCGCATGATCTTTTGTACATATAATCCCAGCGACTTCTCCTTACGCCCCGAGTATTTAGGCCGTCCCGTACCTAGACCCGTTGATACATCTACCATAATGATGCAAATGCTCACTGCCGAAAGGTTCAGAGCTCATGACAAAAAACTTACTTGCAATTGCCTATTAACCTTATTGCAACATCCCTATAGTCACGTTGCTATCATTTCTGCTTCTCGTACCTTTGCGTGCATAGGCAAGGAAGTCAGCTTCACAAGCCCACGTTGCGTGTTTTTCAGGTTGTGCAGAATATACTAAAGTCATTAGCTATTCGGCCATCACGAGCGTGGATTTCCACCTCATGTCCAAGTGAGTGGGTGCAGCACTGGTAACTTGCAGGACGACGTTTTCACAATTGGGTCAGGTCACCTGGTAGTCATCTGGTGGATTCTAGATTGACTGCTTAGGAAATCTTGCTTCGGCAATCACTTTTTTATCCGAGTTTGTGGATTCCATGCGCTACTGTAGGTTTGGGATGGGCAGCTTGAGCGAAAGGGGAGTAGCCTCACGCCTCTCTGTGGTGTCTCATGATTCAGGTTGTTAGACCGTTGGCTGTACTGAAGCCTTCCCTTGCTCGTCAACCTCGGAACGCCAGCCTCTGGGCAAATCAACGCATTCCTCACTATAATAAATCTCACGCACTTGAGCCTAATTCAACCAGCTACCAGTCCTGACTTTGGACGTTGCCAACTGATGAAGTGAGTGTGGAGCTCTAATGCCATTTAACTGTGGCCTTTTTAACATTCACAAATCTCTGAGGTGCAAGTCCCTTTTTCTAGTTTTGTTCATACGCGGTATGGCCTAGGTCATGTGTGACACATGCGCTGGACTAACACAAGGGGCAAGATCAGGTCACGGCAGGCGTTGTTCGGGTTGAGTTCCCACAATATGGGGAGGGGGCGTTGTGGCACGCGTAGGGGCAGGCTTAGGCCGCACCAGCCACTTTTGCCATTTATGACTCAGACGTGGCGTCACGATCAGGAGTGGCTCCGGCCACGCCAGTCACCTGCGCCTAACCCCGTCTCCGTTATTCTTTACTCTGTCTTGACACCGGGACCAGGCAGGCAAGGGAGGAGAATGGGTGTTAGATGCAATGCAAGGCTACTATCGCTGAAAATTATTTAACGCGTAAGTCACCGTCAATGCACCGCCATGCTGTGGAGCGTACGGTGGGCATAGTCGAAACCGACGGTTGAATTGTCGTGTGACACCCGTAGTTGAGCTGTTAGACTTTGTCAGCCACTCTACTTGAGTTCGAATCCTGTCGTTTCGAATTCGTCTGGCCATTCAAGAATGAAAATTAGAGAAGTGAGAATGAGGTAGATGCGCTCAAAGTCTGCTGCATTATAATCAAGGTCACGCACAGTTCACCACTTCTCTTATCACCTCGTGAGGTAGTGATGAAGTGTTCACTTGAGATGGTCAAGGTGTGACAGGATTATTTAAGAGGAAATGGAAGGCCGTCGAGAGGGTAATGTGTTGGCCACACCTTACCGAACCCGAGTCTTTCTTGCAACAAACCTTCAATTTTTCCACTCTGAACACTTTCCTGCAAATGCTTTTTAATTATACAAGTTAGCTGACGTAATTTTGTGGGGCATTCTTAATTCTAGAGGTAGGAACAGGTGCGTTTTTGGGAAAAATCGGAATAGGAAACTTATGTAATTACAGTGATGAGGGAATCGTGAAATTATCGAAAGAAGACGTTGTCTAGCATGTTATGTCTCCTTACAAGAACAGTTCTGCAGCCAGCCTACTGCAACGTATGGAATCCATCAATTCTGATACAGCAAGCTGACTGACCAAGCAGGATTTCCTAAGCAATTAATCTAGAATCCACCAGATGACTACCAGGCACAATAAAATAGTAGAGAATTTTGGCAGATTTGAATAATTCCTTTGACCCATCCCTGTATCAACCACTCTCCTAGCAGCAGCTATGCTGCTGCTGTTCAAACGCTCACCAAAAACCCTGCAGCCGATTCGACAGTCATTAAGACTACTGTACAGACAGGGGCAAAGCCGGCCTTGAACTACCGAAACTCAAAACTCTAAAAAAGGCAGAATTCACTGACATGCCTTTATTCTGCTCCATTTTGGTTCCTGAACAATCATTTCCAAGCACTCATTCCTGGTCCTTGGTTAGTATGAGTGCACTATATGTTTGATGTTATATGTGTATGCCCTGTTTTTCAAAGTATAAGAACACCCAGAACTCGAAAAAATCCCACGCCTCAAATTCTGGTCAGTGTAAAAAAAACCTTTCAAGTTAAAAATGTTTGAGAAACGGTTGAACGCATCTACCGAAGTAAAAAAGCGTGCGATTAGAAAAGGCACAATAATTTGATAGAGTGGAGTCTTGCGCACTTTCTTCACGATCCAGTTACATTCCTGTGTATGAAATTAGAGGATATCAAATGGTTTGTAACGTAAACGTGGCTGATACCGACTCGTTGTAGTGACTCCACGGACTACTGAACTTCAGTTTTCAGTTTAGTACCCAGGCGTGTAGTTGCAAACTGCAACAGTCAGGACGCATAGTTGGAGGGTCCTAGCAGGCGATCTGAAACATTCTCAACGGCAACACAAAGATCATGAACATGTATCCTATCAGACGTGTTTTTGGTTCAATCTTTAATGACCACAGAGATCGAGTGTTGGCCGGATGAAAGTTTGCTTACAGCTGACCTAGGAAGACAAATAAGGTCAGTATCTCCCATTTTGTCAATCGTACTGCTCGAGTCCCTGGTCAGGTTTTCAAATATTTAAGGCTCACTATTAGAAATGTTGTTTAACATGTGATTTTACCATAAGAGCCAGCCAACATGTCCTCACATAACGAACGAAATACCTTCCTCGCCGATCAGACAAGTGGAAGGGTTAACAGTCGACTCCTCTCTGACTGAATATGTAAAACTTGAAAAGGCCTAACTGATCGAGCCAAGACTGGTGATTTGGGCGCTCGTGTTAATTATTTTATAGGCCTTGGATGACACACAAGGAGTTCACTTCCTTTGCTTTGCGACCAGTAGTATACTAGATATTTTTAAAGGAGTTATAAGCTGGCAATCAAACTTGATTTTTAAGAAAACTTATATTTGGCTGAACATGGAGACCCTCCACAGCAAGCCAATGATGATGTCTGCCTTTACCGTTCTGGGAAAGTTCCTGACTCACGTCGGCCGGCTGTCAGAAAGTGAATTTTTAAAATACTTACTGTGTGCCTTACAGATTACACTATCCTGTAAGGAAACCTGATCAGACAATGCGTCGAATCAAATAGCATTCCAAAGAACCACCATCACCTTTGATAACAACGTGTGAGCTGCATCTTGGACGACTAGCCCTCTGTTCGCCAAACACGAGGTCATCTGCCTTAGCGTCGCAAAGATGAAGCCTACATTATATGACTCAACTCTAGACCACTTCGTGCGATTGTCTAATAACCCACTTCATTGTTTTCCGCCTAAGGGTTTATTTAGGAGTGCAATATGACTCGAGTGTTATGAGAAAATGCACGCTTTGGGCTTGTCCGGATAAGCAAACTGCCTTCGCATTTCGTTCATTCGTGATAAACATTTCCAGAGGCTTTTTCTCTCCTTCATACTTCTCTCCAGAAAACGCTCGAACAATTTTATCGTCTATTGGACAAACTTCTCGAATTCAACATTTATATTATCCAGCAGGTACAACTAGTGACCTGCCTGGGGCTACAGATGACAACATATTAACAGCCCTGTGCTTTTGCTGTCAATATAGTTTCATCTGTAACCCCTATAACACTGGCATTATGTTGGTAGTTTGGTGAATATTACACAGATATCCCATTGCGGTGATGTAGGTTGGCCCTTATATTCATATCAACCTTCAGTCTACGCTTCTTAACCTTCAAATGAACTGATTATCTACAAGATAGCTCTTAATCTCCCAAGAAAATAACAAGCAGCAGACACGTTTTTACCTTGGTCGCAAGATTAAGCCAACATTATAGGAGTCAACTTCGGACCACTTCGTGCGATTGTCTCTTGACCTACCTCATTGTTTCACGCCTAAGTGTTCATTTAGTAGTGAAATATGACTCGAGTGTGCTGATAAAATGCACGCTTTGGTCAAACGGTGCTGAGGTAAATTTGCCGAGGGTAAAAGCCATAAATATTAGCATATTACAGAGATCAATAATCAATACCCGTACACGATTCGCTAAACGGGTGACTTTGTGCTCAAACTTCAAATAAGTTATGATCAGATTAAACGTAATGGTTGGATGTAGAGATAAGGTAACGTTAGGGTTGTGCTTAAGCTACGGGTTACTGGTAATGTTAGGGTTACTGAACGCGAATATTTATCTGTCCCGGAATGAAACGCAAAGCTAGCTGTATCAGAAAAAATGCGTTTATCCGTGTGGGCTTCTTATAGGGTGCATATATAACCAAACCTGGCGCAGAGGGCGGTAGGCAAACGTATATATCTCGCTTGTCCGGATAAGCAAACTGCCCTCGCATTTCGTTCATTCGTAAAAAACATTTCCAGAGGCTTTTTGTGTCCTTCATACTTTTCTCCAGAAAACGCTTGAACAATTTTCTCGTCTATTTGACATACTTCTCGAATTCAACATTTATATTATCCAGCAGGTACAACCAGTGACCTGCTGGGGGCTACAGGTGACACCAGGTCAATAAAGTGTCATCTGTAACCCCTATAATACTGGCGCGATGTTGGTAGTTTGATTAATATTATGCAGATATCCCTTTGTGGTGATGAAAGTTGGCCCTTATATTCATATCAAACTTCAGTCTACGCCTCTTAACCTTCAAATAAACTGATTATCTACAAGATAGCGCTTAATCTTTACCTTAGTCATCTTTCATTGCTTACTGCATCGAATCCAGGCAGGAATGTCACAAATTATTGACCAAACAACTTGATTCCTCTGAGGATACGGGGAAAGCCCAAGAGCATGAGACCTGCCCTCTTAGACATAATCGATAAGATAAGACCCTCCTCCCGTCAAAAGTATCTGATTGGCTTGCAGTAGAAGTGCGGGCTCACGCAGACGTCTACTGGTTTCGTGTTCTAGGCAAATATTATCATTGGTATTTTACATTACATGCTTTTGACTCTAGTTTTAGTTCGTTTGTTCAAATTCCTTTTGAAACTAAAAATAATTTCTTTGAAGAAATTCGCCTAGCGGACTACCTAGAACGAAAGGCCCAGACCACACGTTAGTTTATATGAGATTAACGGCCTTTCTTCCTATGCATAGCAGTCATGTCCCGTCGAGACCATCACATGCGTGTCTAAGTCTTAATCGGGGCCAGATCAGAAGGCAACTTGGCCTTTTTATAAAATAATAATAGAACAGTGAACAGGAGATACTGAGATCTTCCAGATTTCTGTCCTGGCTCATGGCTAGGCAATCTATTTGTGTGTCTTTTTCTGTTCCCTTCCCTTAAAAAAGGCCTGAACTCCCGGCTTCCCTTAAATATCTATCTGCTCACTTTCTATAGTGAATGTTTATGTGTTTTCTTTCCCCTAATTTTGCAACAAACTCTCGCAAGTCCACTCGTCCTCATTACCGTTCCTATTACGTTTGTACCCATCAGCTGATCCAGTAAGAGCGCTTAGTCCTCTAGTGTTCAGTCAGGTTACTATCTTGAAAGTCGGATCGTTGAATGAAACCTTATGCAACACAGTTTGTTGTTTTTACTATTGCAATTTGAAAGCATGTTAAGTAGAAAGTTTCCTGCAACGCTGATAGCGAATTTATATTTGGGTCAATCCAAGTTCTTAGAGAGACTGTATTTCAAGATTGTACCTTTGAATAATGAAAGGCAAAGGGCAAGAAAACAAAACGATGATCAGATAAAGTGCTCATGGCTCTTATTGACAGTCGTAATGGGCTGCTTATAAATATACCCGTCCTGCTATCCCAAATGCTTCATTGAGTCGGGGTGTAGTTTGAATCTATTACTAACAATGAGACTCAATAGGCAAACGGATAGCGAGGAAGCAATCAAGTTATAACTCATGTTTAAGTACTGGGGAAGGTTATAACAATTCACGGGTTAAGTGCTATGCACTGAGGTGCAAAGACCATCAGGCAAAGGCCACCAGGTTCGTCCTGATACCTACGGAAGCTGGAAAAACTAAGGTCTTCAAATACCGCCTCTGGCAGATGAGGGAGAAAGATATTGCAAAGGAGATGCTTTAAAGGATGGTATTTGTCCCGAGGGTTATGCTTACATTCAGTTTTTTAATAACGGCGGTCCTAGACCTGCCTATTTATGCTCAAAGAGTACTTGTCACAGTTTTTTTCCGTTCCTTATTCTTTGTGTGACCGACGTCATGTAATCTTAACCGATTGGAAAAGATTATCTAAGTGGGTTTTAAGATCGATCATAATTTGTTACCATCGTATAATATTTCAGAGACGCCATAATGCTGGCTTGTGAATTGACTAGTTTTCAGTCGCCTGCACAAACCATACTCCAAAATAAATGATAACTTAAGTAGGATGACTGTTCAAAACAACTTTGAATGCATTTTTATGCAAATATTGTTTTATCGAAAACGCATGCAAGAAAATTTGTTCTCGTTAACAATTGCTTGCAACTGACGAAACCTTTAAATTTAGTATCCGATAGAAGATACTTTTCAGATTAATTCTTTTTTAATAATATGGTTTTCTTAGAATGTATGATTTTCATTTAAATCACATCATATCTGTTCATCATTAAATGCCACTCTTGAAATAAACAAAATAATTCACATTCATTGCAGACATTTAGGAGCACTAAGTGGTATTCTTTTAAACTAGAGGTAAGTTGTGACTTTTCCTTGTACGCAAACCAAACCACTTGTTGACTTAAACCTCTTACCACGGGTGTAACGATGAAACGTATTTAATATTATTCGGGAATTATATAATATTTTAAATCGAAATATTAACTTCCTTTGAGTACAAAATTAGAAGAAAGCGGGATTTTTTACTATGTGAGTATGAGGAAAGATATTTTTGCCTACACTGTCCATGAAATATTTTTGCATGAATAAGGGTCTTGGAAATCAATAGGAAAAACACACAGTTTTAAATAAGCCTTTTTGTATTAATTTGTGTGCTCAAAAATGACTCCACCTAAGTGACCTTTCTTATTCACAAATGCGTTTTGAAATGTTGCTTAAGATTCCATGATATCCATCACTGACTGTAAGCGTCTAATCATTATTCTATAATAGCTAATGCAAATATTGCAATTTATCATACAACGCAACTCGACAAACAATAGGAGAATGATAGGTATTTTACCCCAAGTGCGTTCACGCGAAACTTCATTGCTTGGCAGCAGAAGAGCCGGGATATCATCACGACTGCATAAATTCCGATATAGCGGTCGGAGAAAAAAAGGACATACTATGCCTTAGTATTAGATGTCGCTAACTAGCACTCCAAATTCAGGCCTGCATATTCCATAGTCCTGCGTTGTTAAGAAATTCAATCAAACGCTATATTTTTTACTCACAAACCAGTTTCCTATCGGTTTTCCTCCTTCACCCTAACAGGGACTTCTAGCCGGGACTGCGGTGATTTTGGGCAGAGGTTGGGCAAATCCGAAACGTCAGGGCAATAAACACCATGTTCCAGTGATCGCCACTTCATCCGAGCTGCTTCCTGGAACTTGCATGTTTGCTTTTATCGGCAAATACAGTAATATTCAACAAGGAACTAGGCATGATCTATAACTTAATAAGTGACAAATATGAAGCACATTTCATGTTCATTACTCCGTTATGCAACCTCGAGCGTTTGATAGTGCTGTCGTCTCCTGTTTGAGGGGTCTATATATCAGTCGACCTGATTCTACAAAACCACTTGTTTTTAATCTTTTTTACTCTTTTTGTCATAAGAGCATGTGGCCGGCATTAAGGAAGATTTGGCATTACATTTGGTTCGCCGCTAAGTCATTGTTTTGCTTCAGAGTCCCTAAGTTTCCAAAATTTTTGCAATTTGCCGTATAGTACTCAAAAACACTGTTGTAATAGTATTTTTATGATATTTCAGAATTTTTTGCACTTCAAATGAAACAGCTCTGTGACAACGTCCAAAATTTACGTATTATGGAGGCTAAACTCTTAAATCCTATTGGTTGCTATCCATCAAAAACCCGTTTGAGATCACCAATACTGCGTAGCACTGACCGCGTTATCTCTATGCCACCAGGATTTCAGATTGGTGGGAATTTAAAACGCTTTGAATGCTCCTTTAAAACCACTAAGTATTCTTATTTAGTGTCTTCATTGAATGTTTGAGTTCTCAGTTCCTTATAAGTTTCTCAAGACCGTTGGGCTTGTCAATTCTTTTTGCAATTAAGACATTTTGCTGCTTAGAAGCAACATTTTTTGTTGCACACTTAGATCGAAGACATAAGAATTTGGCTGTTTGGCTATTCGTTTCGCTGCAGTCTGTCTTTGCAATCGCCTGCGGGGGTTGTAATTACCTGTCCTTGTGAGATAGAGAATATTTGAAGCTTTACACTGTGGGGAATCTCAGTACCGAAATTTGATGGGTGGTGAAGCTTAAGTGCGCAGAGATCCTCAGTTAAACTTAAACAACGCCTTTTTTTATTTGTTGAAGATAGTTTAACATTCGATTTGATGAGTGAAGTCTCTTTACCTGCTCTTAAATAGTAACATGGAAGGTTTACAGGAGTAAATAAGTGACCGCTCTAAAAAGGTATATTTTGGTTTAAAAATTAATATTGCGTTCTTTAGAAACACTATCTTTTTAGAAAAGTGGCAAATTTTCAAAGCGTTAAATATTGGGTTAGTAAAGTAACCTGACGTTTTAAATGAACATGATGCTTGTCCATGTAAACAAACGAGTAAAAAACACCACAAGTAGACTTCCTTTTGAAAATAGTCCTTTATTGTATATTTTACGGCAGTAATCATCCAGATTAATGGCGATTTATAGTATGACCGTTAGCAAACAGCGTACATTTGAGTTTATATTCTGACACGGTTTCACGAGAATTTGCGAGCTCTCATTCCGTACATACATAGCTTAATATGCGTTTGTGTAAGGCAAACTTATTTTTGCTTGATTGCGCTGACAGAGGCGTCATAGGAATAAATGCTGGAAATGCTGGTAGGACGGTCATTGACTAATAAATTTAAATACAATTGTTAGGTAAATTAGTTATTGACCCATTTTACGCATAGTAAAAAGAACTTTCATTGTGTTAAATGTCTTTATAAGTATTTCAAGTGCTGAATTTTTATGAATTTTAAATTGTCCTTGAAATGGTGGTAACTACTTAAAGTTTTTTTGTGTTTTCCGTCTCTTGGTCATAAATGTAGATTCGTTTGTATATGCTTATCAAAACCTTCAAAATAAGATATTTCTAAAAGGCATTTACTGAAATAGTGAGCTCTTAGACAGTCTTTGTAATGCAACTGGCCGTTTGGCTCATATTCGTAGACTCTTGTGTGTATGAAATCATAGACGTAGCCTGAGAATTAAGCACATATACCAAATTACCGCTCCAATAGAAAGATCGATGTGAAATCTTTAATTTTCAGCAGAAATTGTATCACTACTTTCCAGCGAAGTCGAAAAACCGGTCAAACGTTCCCATGTATCCTTGACCACACTTTCGAACAACGTTAAGTACGCCGGCATTTGACAGCGAAACAGTTAGTTAAAGTGCTTTTTAAAAAAGGAAACTTATTATTGAAAGTTTTTAATTAATTATAGGCATATATTTTTCCGGTTCTTGTGGGAGACGTTCATTTTTCTTGGCAGCAAGTTTTCATGTTTGAACGAGTCTACAAATATGACCCAGATGGCAATCAGTATTAGAAAGAATGTCGAAAATTATATCTAGGTAAACTTTTTAAAAAATCTTATTTTAAATGTTTTACTAATCACATCAAACGGAAGCTACATTTATGGACAGTCGACTGAACAGGCTGAAAATCGTAAAGTGTTCACTCCATTTTCAAAGACGATCTGAAACTCATCGTAATAGAAAACTAGAAATAGTTATAAATAGATTAAACAATAGAAAATTCATTTTTATATACACAAAAGTAGGTTTACGATTGCGCCTGACGATTCTATTTAAATTAATTAGTCGGTTAGCCTAGAAAGGTGTGAGCTTATGAAATATTATATTCCTGTGACGTCCCTATCGGCATGATCATGCGAAAATCTGTTTGCCTTGGTCAAACGCATCTAACATTATGGACAAACGGAAGAAAAACTGCCAATTATCGGGAAATGGTGTTGGGATATACACTCGCATAGTAGGCTGCTTCATGACGGCCATACTTGACGTTGCGCTTAATCTAGACTAATATGTATGTGCCAACCTCTGAAAAAGACTATTTTTAAAAGTAATTCTACTTTTGTTGCTTTATTCACTCGTGTATTTGCATCGATAGGTTTCCTTTCTATTTAAAACTTCAGTTTACTCACTTAGGTCGATTTTTACCCTTTCCGTTATCTTTACCTTTTCTAAAATAATAAGTATTTCTAGGCAATTCAATATTAATTTTTAAACCACAATACGCAGCGTGTGCTGATTTTCTGTAACGGGCCGTAACTTATGAGTTAGAGCAGCTACTGTAGTTTCTCTGATCACCAAACCAAATCAAACTGTCATTCTAAATAAATATGCCAAAAGTTGCCTCGTATTCCAAGAGTTTGAAATTATGCGAGCCATTAACAAAGTAACCTACTACTTTTTTACTTTTTAGTGCTACAGAAAAGCGATTTGATAACTTAAGTATTAATTTTAGAACTGTACGGTTAAAACTAATTTAAAAGCAAGTGGCGATACTATTTGATTATGCTGCATAGGTTTTTTAGTTTAAAGTTTAGCATCGTTTATAGATTGAAAAACTTACTTTAAACTTCGAGATACATCAAAAATTTGACGTTTTAGTATAAAGCTTTTTGTTAGGCTCTTGCTGTTTGCGCAATATCAGATCATCGTAAAGTAAGGTTTTTCAAAGTTTGACCGTCGTAATTCGACGATCTCCACCAGATAAGGGTGGTGCATGGACGGTGACTTGCGCGTGATTTAGTTTAAAGTGATAGTAGAATTGCGCTGCATCTACCGTTTTTTCTCCTCCTCCCCCACCTATGCCCGACATCAAGACCGAGTCAAGATGACTGGAGATGGGAGAGGGCGCCTGTGGCTGGCGCGGTCGGAGCCGCCCCTGGGCGTGCCACCACACCTGGCTCGGATCCCACGGAGTAGGCTTGCCGTAAAGGCCACATTAAGAAGGAGCCATTGCAGCCTGACTCTTAGTCCGGCAGCCAGCCACTCCACACAAACACACATTGGGCTGACCACGCGGTCCGAGTTATCCCGTCAGTTGGCAACCTTCCAAGCCACGGCTTTTAGCGCACCGTGATAGTTTCAAGCGCTTCAGTTTGTTTATAGTGAGGGAAATGCGCTGAGCTGTTGAAATCACTCTCTCCCCACACCCCGCAATCAGACCACTGTGGTTGGGCAAAGTCAATACTGGAGGGGTAACATCGACAACCAAATCTTCAGAAGTAAGCAGTCAAAGGAGGTATGCCCTACTTATTGTGCCTGAGCACGTCTGTAGCCTTGATGAGGTGGAATAACTTTACAAAAGCAACTACATAAAAATAATGACTGATATAGGCTTGTGCAAATTAATACTGTGCTCCATTTTAAGGGTCCAGACTGATAAATTTGACAACAAACCCCACGATTTGAAAACATTAAGATGTTTCAATCATACAGTCAAATTTTTCAGATACAGCGGATCTATCCTTTAATGCTTAAAGCCTTCATTAAAGGTCAAACTATCTGTGATTCTCTTACTTATTTCAAACTGCCTGTAAGTCTTATCATGTCCTATGAGAACTGGGTCCACGTACTGGCTTACTTTATTCGTGCTGTAAAGTATTTTATTTAGCTACAAAATGTTTGCGTTCATAAAACAGCTCTCATCTGCATTCGCGAGAAACCTTCATTGAACCAAGGCAACCACACATGAGAATTAATAATAGTATAGAGGGATTAAACGCAACAAAATGTGATAGAGTCAATCACGTTTTGATCTCTGACTAGCCCAAACTTCGTGCTGAATTCACTCCACTTTATGCTCCCAAAGAAAAACGAAAATGCTTTCCACTTTACAGGGTGTTGTCAATCCCTTTTTTACAAGAGGCATATTTTCTAAGGGATTTTTTTGGAAAAAAAGCGCTTGGTTGCATGGCCTGTGGCACCCATGTTAAAAACAGTTTGAAACGAAAGTTTTCCACAGATACTGAAAATCAGTAGTGCTGAATATTGAATGCAGTTCTGTTGGAATTGAGTATTTCCTCCCCTGGCCTAATGCAGGTAATTTAGCGCTACATTCGGGGAGAGATACATATTCCTGCATTCAAACCCTTACCTAGCACCAACCATAACTGCACTATTAGCCCTAACCATACCCTTTATCCTACCCTCTATTTTCCTGGAATTTAGCGCGTAGCCACCTCTTTTGCGGGAAATTCCTGCTCAAATGTGCCACCGGGAATGGGTTCATGTAAGCAGGGCATTATTGCAAAATTTTATCATCTCATCTACTATTCCATTGAGAGACTGACGATGACAGAACTGCACATTTCTGTCAGATGGTCTTTGTTCTGCGGTAGGGTAGAAAGTAATCAGGAATCTGCCTTGGCAAGCAGCATTTTGTTTAGAAGGTCCATTTGCTGCAGACCATTAGCAAGCATGCAATGTCTCTCAATGGCAAGCAGTGGTCTGCTGGAGTTCCGGTGCGGATTTACCTGATGTAAATTCGGACAGAAAGCGAACAAAAAATTTACTTGATGGATGTTTTCATTCAGCCTGATGAATATGATGCATTGATACAAAATACAAAAACTGGATGGTTTAACCTACCAAATTAATAACTCACGAAGGGTGACAAATAAAAATCAAATATGGTAGACAATTCGGTTACTGATGTCTAAACGTTAGCCTGATGGGCTCCACAGAGGTGTTTTATGGTTTATGGCACTTTATTAAACAAAAAGAAATGCTATGACTCAAAGCTGTGAAATAAATAAACATTTAGGTCAGTTATCTCAGCTAACTTACCGGAAAAGCTACCTTGCCGAATTTATACATATTTTCTTACTTATTTTACAACGGCTCTCGTAGTTTCTATGAGTCTGCAGACTTCGCTATTTGCGATTTCGGCAAAATCGCAATAAACGACCCAACTTAGGGGACAAGTGCTACGTTAGCTTATTATAAGTATCCGTATTACATGCCAAGCTAAACATTACTCTACCCATTTTGCTCGTTAGGATTAGAATTCGTTACCGGGTTCTTAGGAGCAGACACTGTATTTTGTTTGCCATAAGAGGGCCGAATTATCGGGTAAAATGACAACTTTCTAAGTTTCAACTATTGGGATACCACAATAATTTCAAAATGCATAAGTTTTCATGAGGTAATGAAGGATCGCTCAGAGCCGGCATTATTCTTGTTTCCGTCCAGGGTTCCTAAACTGTGGGTCAGGTCAGCTATGCATGGCATTAGTAGTCGGCGTGACGATTAGCCACCGGATTTTGCAGCATTCACGTGTCGGGGCTACAATCTAATGTGCAAACATACTAACCTGGCAACTAAACCTAAGAAAAACAATGGATGAGATACGCGCTCTCCTTTTCTTCATTTAGATCCACCAATAAACCCCTTATACCACCAGTCCCGTAATCTTCAATGACATATATTTTGTTCCCTGACTTAGGTTGCATATTGCGGTCTTGCCGCAATTTCTATAAAGTGTAATCGTTAATGCCACTAAACGATTATGCTCATGAAACAAAACTTATCTGCTTTAAGCAGATTTTTGTTAAAAGTTGATTTGGCCACAAGGTAAACGATTCTAATGGATATGTTTAACAGCACGAAACCATTAACATGTTTCTTCGGTGTTTTTGTTTACACGACTAACATTTGCGTTTTTTACCTTTTGGTTTTCCTAGGAAAATTTGGATGGTGTGCGTTGGTTGAAATATGACATATGGTAATTTATGGGAAACCTTTCACTTTATTTCCTGTCTATAATTTGTTAATATCCTGCAGTGGAAAGCGGCTTTTATAAATTGCTTAAAATCGCAGGCCTTTAAAGACGTTCGGTTGTTGTTAGCTTTAAGCATAACCGAAAGACATTCTTACAGTTTCGGGAAAATCAAAAAGGTTTGGAGGACGCACTATACAATGCCATCACTAAATCTCCAAATTCCTTTGTCAACTGCAAGTGAACTTATTCTATTTATAAAGGATGGAAGGCAGCCATTAAATGCTGCTCTTTCGAAATGTGCCTTATTTAGAATTTGAAGTCAAAGAATTTCAAAATAAAAGGTGCCTGAACAATAAACCCTTTTTCTGGACATGTCCTCCTTTGAAGGGTATTGGCATACAAAATGCTTCGTTTCTGGGCGCGGCACTGGTTCACTACTATATCGAATATCATGTCGGCCTTGGGATTCCTTCCTAATATAGCGACTGCGTTCGACAACGGTGAAGTCTTCGACATACATTAAAGGGAAATACTCCTTTTTATATCTCACAAGGTCTATGCGCTCTTGAGCTGAATGGTGGAGGAGAAGTTAACCGTATACCTTACAAGTAATATCTGTACCGCCACTGGGAGTCGTTGTAGCAAGAGTAAATTAATAGCATAATTAAATTACATTATTAAGAATACATTATTATATAACATCATTAACAGTAAAATTTAATCATGTAGACTTTGCGCCAGTTATTCGGATGACGTATCTTTGAAAGTCATTCAAAGTCATCGGTAAGTAACTAGTTTGAGTGACGTCCATATGCTCAACATATCACGATCGCCTATCCGATAACCTGCCAATGAGCTCTATTGCTTGCCATGACGTCAATTTAACGTCTAAATTCTAACTCAGTCTTGAAGTTAGCGAACTGACTAAGTACGAAATTCAGAATAGAAATGATTGTAGTTGACGAAACTTTGTTATGATTTAACCAAGACTTGCTCGATGCTGCATGGTTCGATTCTTAATCAACGAGTTGAAGATTGGATTCTTTAGCACACTGTAGCGGGTTTTATGTTGATACCTTCAATCATTTGTGAGGTTCGCAAGCCAATTTGATGGCTATTTCTTGATTTGTATTAGCCAGCAGACCTGCATTTTGCAAAACTTTGCATCAAGATTTATTATGTATGGAAAAATTAAAAAGCTTTATACATTAAAAAGCCCTGTCAAAAATACTATGCGGAAAATATTGTCCACGCGAGTGATTAACATAAAGAATTGTTTTCAAATAATATTATGGTTAAATACCTGTCAATACTGGACATATATTTATTCAAATGGGTTGGATACGCATATTTCGGCAGTTTTTTTATCGTATATTTGAAACCGTTTAGAATGCAAATATAAGTAAGGTATTTTAAGGAAAATTACATGAACGTAGAAATTGCCGATTCCATTTTAGTTGCTGTCATACATCAGGCATTACCCACCCCTGACTGCAAATTTAAGATTCGGCGCCGGATCACTTGTTCATCAACCAATGCTCTCTTTACTGCAAAATGCATGTAAAAATGCAAGTATTGATCACCAACGCCTGTGTGTGTTAATTATTTATTTCTTTGTTCCAAATACTCCTTTGTTCAAGAGGGCACTAGACCTTTAAATTTTCCTTATTTTATAAAAGTAAATCTAGTAATTTCTTTAAAGTCTACACTTACTTTATTAATGATAAAATACGAATGATAAGTAAAATCTTACATTCAAGCAATAACATACGATTAATTTCGTAAGATCTTTGACAAGTTATGAAAAACCTCCTTGCACGTATAGTTCCAAAGAAATGCAGAGGACAACCAGAAATACTCATTTGCGTTCTGCGATCAGTATAAATCGGTGCAGGATCATAAAACTTCAAGTATCGTGCCCAGATGTCCGCTACTCAGTATGTAGTCACTTTTTAATGCAGTTTGGCATAACTATAAATCATTTACCATTCCCATTACTTCATTTTCTTTCGGTTTTTCTTGAACGTCAGACGAAATTTGTCTTTTGCCTTACAATTTTAGAAAATAATGAGTAGAAAGAATAAGAAACTGAGAAAAACACTTTATTTTGAAAGTATAATTCCAGAGGTTTCAGCAAAAAGTCCCCTATTTATCGTCAATAAGATTAGGCAAAAAACCACATAACACCGGAGGATCACAAACGAATAGCCAAAGACCGCAAATTTCGACATCAAGAAATATCATCCTTGAATAAATCGCAAAATATAAATAACATTTGGCTACCTTAAAAATGGTGCCAGAAACGTGCACTTATCACATAATTAATGCGATGGAGAGCAGGAAAAATGTGACAACTTAGTTTTTTAGAAGAAAGTTGATTCAAGATGACACTATGCCTGCTCAGTAAGATATACATTTGCAATAGTTAACTACCAGTTGAGAGAAATTGTGAGAAAGGATGCCATCTATGGTCCCCTTAATAGGACACGGGAAAAGGAACAGTCTACAATATATGTGACTGCACTAAATTCCAAGAAAATAATCTTTGGGATTACCGTGATTTTTAGGGTTACATTTTGGGTTAATTTTAAGTTTTAGGTTAAGGTATGAGTTGGGATTAGTGTCATAATTATCCTTAGTTTTAAGGTTATTATATTGTAACCTGTAGGGTTAAGGTTTAGGGTAGGCCTAGGGTTTAGTTTACGGTAAAAGATTGGTCTTATTTTAGGGTACGTGTAAGCATTGATACACGGGTATATTTACCCTTCCTGAAATTTACCATAAAGCTACCTATTTTATGCGGGTGGGTGGTCCCTTTTCCCGTGTCCTGTTTAGATTGCCATACAAGGCGTCCCTACCAGATTGGGATTATGAGAATCTCCTTTATCACACATTTGTTATTTAACTTATACCGAAAATGAAATTGTGTTGGTCTTTACAATTACACGTCACACAAAATATAATTTATTTCTTTGTAAGTATTATCCCCTATAACATGTTCATGAAACTTCGAATGTTTCAGTTCAGTTCAGTTTTATTGAGGGAATCGTAGACAAAGGCCTTTGAACGCCCGGTTGTTTACAAAGTGGCTAAGAGAGACATAAGAAAAATTGCAAAGACATTCTTTGCATAATAATAAGGCCGCAGCAAGCAGCCGTCAACTAGTCGAGGATAACGTACTTAAAGGGCTACTTCCTTATTTTGAGCACCTAAGAAAATATCCTATCGACCGCTTTTAATGCTTACTTTTCCTGCGAATAATTTTGAAAGATTGGATGGAAATATTATTTTTTTAATTTTACTTCGTTGTACCGAGTAGTGTGCAAATGAACTGTCCGCATTTAATCGCAGCTGAAACTCTGGACGTCATAATCGGAGATTAACTGCTCAAAAATGACGTTCGTGGTCGTGTGGAGTATGTTTTTTTATCCACAAAAACGTCGATGTGAGCTGTAATTTTTTTATCTCCAAGACTATCCATCCAAAATATATTTCTGCTTGGATGGTCAACAAAAAATGCACAAACTAGTGCGTTGATGGTAACACAGATAGTTGGGAAATGTCTTGTTGGAGCTCTTTAAAAGGAGACTTAAATAGTGCAGCATTTACAAATCTACCTTGCTCGGAGATGTGTGACTGCGAAACTTACAACACACGCAGATGGCGCCTCTTCCTGTTTTGTCCTAGAGTGCAACGTTGTTCTCTTATGGTTGTCCTTCGGCATATCAAAACCTGCGTTAACAGGAAACGGGACGTAAAATCAACGCGAATTTCTTTCTTTGTTTTCGGTCTATGCCCTGCCCTGCTATTTCCGCTTAAGCAGCATTTGCACGCATGCGCACCACTCATTAGATTCTTAGCTGAAAAGTGCTTTTGTTGCGTCGATTCCCTTCTTAGTGCATTTTTTTCAGGAAAGGGTATGCTTGATTCGTCCTTTTGTGAAATTGAGTCTGAATTATGAAGAATAACCATTGTCTGACGTAAAAGTGTGCACTTATAATAAGAGGGCCACTGTGCCATACCAAAAATATGAGCCCCAGATCTCGTGAGGTCGCGAACGTGGACCACGCCAAAGCTGCTCTCCCGGATACTGCGTCGGGCAGGAGGAGACGAATGAGTGTGTGGTACTGCGGGCATAGGAAGTAAACACGATGTAATAGCAGAAAGGAAGGGAGAACGAGCCAGATTTAAGGGACGGCAGGGCGTTTGGGATATGGGCTTCGATGCGGTCTAAGCTCACGACCTTCTTGTCAGTTCCGCATTGATGTGACCTGATGGGTAGCTCAAAGATTGGAGGATCACAATGCCAGAAAAACACTGAGGTTCCGCAGGCGATACGACAATACGCCTCCTCATGCAGTTGAGGCGTTCATGTCTGCGCCTGAGCGTTGTCCATAGGCAACCGAACAGTGCACGACGTAGGGTCGATTGGTCTCAAGTCCTTGCTTCCCTTGTGTCCAGTCACACACAAATAAAGCAATTGCCTAAATAGGGGCTGAAAGGGTGACCAAACGCGCCGTGAGAAATAGCCAAGCTGACAACCACGAAAGCAGATTGCTACAAAAACAAAACACAAAGATATCTATCAGGAATCTGTCAAAATGCCAAATCAGCCTTCCCTGTAAAGAGCACGAATTTTCTTTTATCCTTGTAGTGTGCGAAATAATTGCAGGACTAGTCAGTATAACGGAATTTCTTCAACAATAAATAATCTCATTCTGTTCATATTTCTAGATCGTCCAATTTTGAACTATTACTCAGGATGCTGCGTTTTTTAGAACAAAAACTAATCAAACTTCATTACAGAAAATATGAACGATGGTGAATTAAGTCACATCTGTGTCAACTGGTTCCTAAATAAATCTCCTGCTCAGTGAGCACTTACAGCATCATTTAAAAAGTTTTATCCCCATGTCGTCGACTTTAGTGAGCTTCTTACTTCAAATTTTGTTTAGGTCTTCTGTTTTACTTCACCCTGTATCGTCCATAGAAATGTTTACGTTTCGCTTTTAGTGATACATATTTAGAGGTCATTTGCGAATAGGGGATGCGCTACAAGGTACTAAAAAGACAATGTAGATCAAATTATTCGGACTATACGGATTGCACTGAAATTTATATACCATTCCAAATGTCAATTTCCTGTAGACGTTTGTGGTAATTATTATGTTCATCAGGAGTAATAGGCAAACTGAGCAGTTTTGTTGCTTCTCTTAATTTCTGTCGTAAGGTATCCAGCTTTCAATATATGTATGAAGT
Source organism: Schistocephalus solidus (assembly GCA_017591395.1). Classification (NCBI taxonomy): domain Eukaryota; kingdom Metazoa; phylum Platyhelminthes; class Cestoda; order Diphyllobothriidea; family Diphyllobothriidae; genus Schistocephalus; species Schistocephalus solidus. The sequence continues at coordinate 157,913 of WEDG01004911.1, read as the reverse complement.
CACTAATTTATTTCTAGGAAAATTGCACATTGCATTTTAAGTTGTCATCATCCTGCAAAAAAATCAATTAACCAAGTGATCCAAGACCACGAATAAACAAATATCTTCGAGAATGAGGGATACACCGCAGTGTCTGTACTAAAAAAGAACTGGTAAATGATACTTCTTCCAGTACTGTTATTATGCATAAAAACAGTTTTTTTAAGAAATTGTTTGCTAGATTCCTTTAACTTCATATTTGCGAATTCGCACATCTTTTTGAAACACTAGCAAATGATTTAAAATAGGTCAGAATCGAATGAAAATTGACGATTTTTATTTTGGACTCTATAGTTGATTGCCACTTGAGTCGGAAGCTTCTTTGTAAAGTCGGTTAGTTAGCTCAGGATGACTGAGCCTGTCTGTCTCGGGATGCGTATGAGGCATAGAGAGACTGCGAACGATGGCAGGAGTCATTGTAGCGTCCGGATAGGTGTGAAACAGAATACCTACAGCCAGAAACTCTATGCGAACGCTTATGGCAGGAAGAAGGATTAATGCTTTCAATTTTCCAGGGTTTTGTTAGAATGGGACATAGTAAAGTTATTTTTAGAGGTTCTTAGTCATGCTTTAGGGTTTTAGATGACTAAAAGGACTAATTAGACGCGCGCATAGGCCTTTTTATTAGGCACTGGATTTTGCCTGTAGCTTAATACTGCTTTCACCGGATTGCCAAAGTCTGAGCACTTCACTTAGTTAAATGACCGGATGCTTTTGAGGGCTCCTGTTGAATCCCAATAGTATTTTTGTCGCCTTCAGAGACATAAAAAGTACTCACGTTTTATCAAGTAAAATGGACTGTTTATATCATTTAGGCGAGTTGCAGGACAACTGCATGTTTGGACGGTTTACTCGCGGGAAAAAACTTCGCACGGAAAGAAGCCGATTACCTTACTTTTAGGCCCTTTAGGTAGCAGAATCTTTGATGTGTTAAAAAATTGTCTACAAAGATGATGGAGACAGTGATTATGAGCACCCTGTTTAGATGCCGGGATGACGTTACAAAACCTTTATGCATAGCAGAATAAAAAACATTAAGGCGTTGCCCTCTCGTCGTTCTTATCTGTCAATATCTATTTCTAATGAGAAACAAAATCCTTAACAAGATATCCTAAGGAGACATACCCTAAGTCGGTACTGAGTCCATTTTCGGTGCTGCATAGGGCAAAGACGTGGTGGGGCAGGTTCCAATGCAACCTGTTTTTATGAGCGTAAAGAGATTTACTTTCGAAGTTCTGAGATAAATAAACCGCCACTTTCCTATTTAACGATTACAGTAAAAACGATTCTTCCCTAATTTTTTAATGTTTAGGTCTAGAAAATGGGAGAAGTGCGGTTTTTTCTTCATTGCATACTTGGCAGAGTTGCTCTATAAGTGTTAATTAATGGCCACTCCATAAAAAATTGAAAAACCAGTACGAACAACAAAAGACTTAACCAAAAACGAATCACTTTCAAGTAATTTTAAACAAAAATTAATTAATTTAAAACTATTTCGTTAATTAGGAAAGCAAAAGCTTCTTAAGAAACGAAAAAATGTGTGTCACAAGAGTAGACTGAAATTTTAAAAATACTCAATGTTTGAACGCATCAATAACTGAATTAGGACAAAATAGCACGCACCGCAATGTTTATAGTTTTTTATTTGCATACATTTGCATTACATATCCTCTTAGGCCTAGTTGTATATAAAGTATGGAATAAAGTATATTTTGTGAAATACACTAATAATTGTTCTATTGCAGTAGTAACGTGACATACTGTGCACACTCCAGCATGTGGTGGGGTGCTCAAACCCTATTTGCTGTATGCAAATGAAGTAATCCTATAGATCGGAACACACGACTTTGTGTTTTTAACAAAACAAACTCTTATAGTCCGAAAGGAACAAATTTACCACGTAGCTATTGACGTTGTTTTAGCTTATCAGCAATAATTTATTTTTAAAAACTGCAAAAATTTTGGATAAATGTTTGGCAGTTTGTTATGAGCTGCATAAGCACATTTAGTTGCTGATTGATGTCTTCCCTAACCAGCTTGTGCGGGGTATAAGTGAAAAAGGCGTCAATACCAATAAAAAATGCATTCTTAAGGATTTGATTCACATTAAAAGTTCCCCTTTAATTTTTATGAATAACATGAAACATTTCAGTGAGGATTCTGACGTCCAAGCGATCACTTGGCACGATAAAACATTTAAATTATTCACATAAAATGCAAGATTTCATGTAAACCTAGCGGATAATCGATTTATATTTTGTCTCCATTTTTCAATCATATTGTTAAGTAATAATATGTTTATCATCTGTTTGAGAATTTCTGTCTTGGGGATCCATGCAAAAATCATCAATTTTACGTCCAACCCATTAGTACCTTTTTAATCAAAGGATATCAAGATGCGAAAAAATATGATCCGTGTTCGAACATCCCGAATGTTTTTGTGGTTGGCAGGTTTGTGAACATACCTTTGCTCCATACTTAAACTAGGGATAGATTTTGTTTCATGCCAAAGTCATTGAGTTAAAAATACGCTGTTGACTTTGTCAACCTGTTTTTTGAGTAGGTTTACTGTAAACTTTCAATAAGGAAACAGGCTAGAATTTAAGAAAAGGCGCAAAACTCGGTCACATCAGAATGATATAAAATGGAAATTTGACGTCCATATTTAAATCGACTTCATGATGACAGGGCAGTGATTTGTATTTAATTATCAGGATTATAAGGTTTTTTAGTATTCAATTTTCATCCAGAGCTCATCTAAGAATATACTTTACTGACCTGTACATTTAGTTTGAAAACTTTAAATGACATGTCAGGAACATTACTGTCACGAGAGTTTTAACAATAAAAAGTTGAATAGATTACGAGCTGAACGATGAACACATAAGCGCTCAACTTCCTAAAACTGAATGATTTGATCAAAACATAAATTGCCTTATACCGGCCAAAAGTGCGTTTGTTAAACACCTTCGATGAAATTTGCATTCGTTTAAGGTTTAGGTGCAATCTTATTTTGACTTTGAAAGGATAAATTGCAGAAAAGCTTACATATTCATTTCACCTAAGTGGCCGACGCAGATGAGTTTTAAGACAACAGAATTTACTCACTTTAACTAACTTCTGGTTTAATTGCCAGACATGGGCGTGGTAGGTGAAAGTGGCATGGTTAGGTCAAGCGTGTATTGAGACTCTCGATAGGGGAAGCATTAATTGCTGCCGACCAGGACAATGATAGATTAATAACGCAGTCAGACTGCTTACGCAAGTCTGTTCTACTCCTCCACATTCCAGGCCCTGTGCTAAGCATGATTGAGCACCCGTTTAGTTGTCAGAAAACCTGGATTTCCTTTATAGGATAACAATATATTGAGCATCAATAGGTAGGATTTAGGTTATTTTTTGTTTCTAAATTTGTGAACGCAAACACCCTCCGGGCATTTCTTTACGGGGAGCTATAATCTGCAGTAGCTGTGCCCAATTTCATTGCATTTTCTCTGGCATGTGAAACAAGGAGGTTATTTAAAGCAAATCTACCGTCCACAAGAGTAAACGTGCATTATTTAGTTAGGATTATTGTATGACAGTCCAAGTAAAACAAGACTGGATAAGCTTCCCCCCAACACTCTGAAAATTAAGACAGTCACCTGCATTAACTATGGTCTATATACCCTTTACTGCTGGAGAGGACGATAGAAGTGCTCCCTACCGAAATTCATCATCCCCAATAGGTGAGGAAACTGAGCATGCATAAAGATGCACAACATTTTTTCGGTCATTCTTGCAGTCAAAGACCCAAAAGCGTAAAAAAACGAGCAAGGAGCATCGAAAATGTATTTACTTCCTCTAGAGATAATTTTTCGGCGAATAATTCAATTTTTTTCCGTGAGGCATTTGATTGCGCATTTCCAGAATATTTTAAAGTACTCCGTCTATTTCTTATCTTGTTAAATCAAAATGACGTCTGGTAGGAGCCTGCACTTGTTCCTATTTTCGCCAATGGAAGCACTTACTACACCCCGTTGAAGCTCTGGTTGAGGCGTCTCTTTGATATTTGGCCAATTACTGGCGTCCGCCCATCTTCACGTTTACATGAATCTACAAATAAAGACTCATAGTTAAATAACCCACTTCATTGGGGCTTCTGTCAATCGCATCACCATTAGTTTAATTTAACTGTGTCTATATTTGGAGCATGGAATTCTCAGCTGACGTCAGGATCATGAAGCTGCGACATATGGCAATGGAGTTCGTGGGAGTCATAACCAGCACATTTCCGGATATCTTCCGGAAAACAAGAGTCGAAGTTAAGTTTTATTCGAACATCATATGTATCGAAGGATGTCTCTAAGTGCTTAAACTGACGGCTATCCCCTTCTTGAAAATAACCAAACAAATGAGTTCATCTCTTAAGATAAAAGCATGATTGATAAGTTAATTTTAATATTCTACCGTTCAAAATGCAATAAAATGAGAGGGCAACTTAAAAGAAATATTTATTGAAGTGCTTCAGATAATCATGATAAATATCCAGATTTTAATTCTTTGAGTGAATGTGTGCCTTTAGCTTAGCCAAATTTAGCTAGACTAACGAGTTAAAAAAACACCTATGTGGTAGATCATTTAGTAATTTTAAGGTAATTTTTGTGATAAATTTGAACTACACGTGGGAAGATTCGTACTTAATTACAAATATCAGGATCACAAAATAACTGTTTAGTATTTTACTTTAAAAAACTTCGTTTAAAGGTGTTTAATGCTGATTGGAAAAATTTGGAATTTCGATTGCTGTTGTGAGCAAATCTTTTCAGTATAATTAATCTGCTAAGTTGACCGATAATTTAATACTTATATGTTTAAATCTTGCAGCTGTTTAGTAAAGAAAGTGCGGTTTGGTTAGTTTACAGTTTTAATCCTTGACGTTTGACATATTATGTTCCGTGGCAAAACTTTCTTCCAGGCGAAGGGAATATGTAGCGAATAACTAGTACAGAATAATTATAAGCATTTTTCAGTGCTTCCAAAAAGGCCCTTATTAGAGCAGCATTAAAAGAATATCAAAGATTTTCGTAATTGACGTGTTTGATTTTTATATATAAAGAGAAATTGTACAGTCACTATCTAGAAACATGTAAACTCAGTGTGTAAATCCAGTTAGAATAGAAAGTTTCTGTTACCTTATTTTGCAATTTTCAATGACCTTGAAATAACATTTCAATGCAACAGCTCAAACAACTTAAGGTATTTAAAAGCTGGCATTGTATTTCCTGTATGACATTCGTAACTTTGAAGAATAAAAGTGCATTGTTACTTTATGATTATCTTTGCATAAATATAAGAAGAAAAAAATTCAAGCAGATTATTTGGCTTATGTTGGTAACCAAGGGCAGTGAAACGTTAAGAAGTGGAAACATCAGCAGTCAAGTCGGCCAGAAAGTAAAATCCCTACTCCAGATTTACGTTTAAAAATTGTAATCAATTTTTTGACTCCTTTTTTAGTTGGATTTTGCAGTTTAATATTTTACAGATCTTATCTTTAGATAATACTTACGTCCAAATGTCCGCAGAAAGATTGTTTGCAAAGAAGTAGGCGAGCTATGTATTCATTGAACACGTTCTACCTGTCACCGTTTCTGACACTCCATCATGCCTCCACAAAAATTCAAATTAATGGACTTTAGACTTGGGACGTTGTCCGGTTAAGATAAATTACTTTAGACAACTTCATTTTACCTGCACTTTTGGTGCAGCAATCCATTAGTCATTGCTCAATGTAGTTTTAAAGTAGCAATCAGACGAAAGATCGATTATCGGGCATTATTTCTTAGAATGTTTTAGTTTTAATTCCTCGAAGAAATTACCAATTATAAAAATAGCACAGATACACTTCACTGTTTTCTGAAATGAAGTGGGGTTTTTAGTCAGGTATTCACTTTTTTGGGGCAAAACTAAAGCCTTAATGTTGGGTGAAAAGGTTCACAAGATTATGTATTCTGCTAAATTGAACCAATATATTTTGAAAGAGCAAAAAAACGTGTTCAAACGATCATGTTTTATACATAGGAAATCTTTCGGCTGAAACTCCAAACAGGGTGTATTACCTGCCTACAAATGAGATCATAAAAGGAAATGTAACCAGTAAAACCAGTGAAAATCTGTTTGCTTGTAGACGTTGTGAGTTACGTTTTGGAAAAGAAATTTCTCTTTACCTTGTAGTCTAATCCGGACAAGTGGGTGTGACAAAATTTCCACGAGTACTTTTTAACAACCTAATTTGTCTGTCAAGCCTCCGTAAAACCCTTAAGAATGGTATACATGCCTCGAATTTCGCCTGGCGGTTGTGGGCTGGTTGTTCCATGCAAATTAACCCCTCGTAGAAGTAACCGCAGTTTTCAGCCCACTGAGTCTCACGCGTGAGAAAATCTATCATGTTTGCTCATTGACGCACACTGATTGGCCAACAGATTGCTCGTCTGAGCTCCGCAGCAGACTCGGTTTGCTGTGCCATTCGTGGTCTGGTTTCTTTTTAACGTTCGGTATCAATTTCATCTTGTTTCCGTCTTTCATAACAATGGATTAAAAATTCGAAAGTCTTTGGACTTGCAAAAAATGACAACATGTATTTCTTGTCGAGAAATACATAAACCTTGGGATAAAACTTAACCACCCGCGTCTTAAAACACAAAATTTATTCGTTTGCTGTTCACAAAATTGACTAAGGGAATTTTAGTTTTAGGGTCATGCACGGCACAATGAGAGTTTACTCGTGAGCTATTAATTTTAGGTAGATTTTTTACAGTGTGCACATAAAAATGTGACAGGAAATTTTATTTATCAGACAACATTTGCTATGGATAAAATAGTCAGCTAATCGGCATGCCTTATGATGAGGGCGTCAGCTCACTTACTTCGCCTTTGACATCGAGTGCTGTTTTTGCAAAACAGGTTACCTAGGAAACCATCAGTATTTAAATAAGCAGATTTAGTTCTTAAGCAAAAGCAACGTCTGTCAGTGACGATATTAAAAGGAATTAGCCTCCTGCAAAAAAAAACTGAAAGTAGAAACACCGAGAGTTAAGGAAGTTGCAAACTTTTATAATGTCTTAACCGTTCATTATTATAGGCAAAAGCTTTTAAAGCATGCAGATAGTAAGCCAGTGTTTTATAACAAGGATATAAAAAACGTTTATGCTTTTCATAAAAAACGTTTATGCACGGCAATTCATACAGGTGCAATATACCTAAAAGCACTTCCGTTTATTGCTATTAATAAACTGGTGAAGATTGGAAACCATTAGAAAATTAACGAGGTTTGGTGAAAATTATTTGCTGTGTTTTCTCCCAGGTGGTTTTGTACCACATAAAAGACACAAAGACTGACTGGTTGTTTACTGCCGAACACAATGCAAGATATTCTTTATAACTGTCGAATATTCCATTTCCTTTTTTGGCTTTTCATAAATAAGGCTAGCATTAAAAAGTCAGTGGATATGGAAAGAAAACCTCTCAAAAAAACACTGCGTTTGAAAAGCAAATCACATGTGCGCTTCTTTGTGTCCGATACAAAAATTTTGAATGGGCCTCCTTCGCAGTGATTTAACCGGATTTCTAGGTTCTGTAGTGTCCAATTTAAAGATTTGTCTAAATGTGTTTACGCTTGACAGCTTACGTTGTGAGTAGGTAATCGGATTTGGAGTTGAATTATTTGCTACCCAAAGCGGCGATTATACAGATGGATCGCCCTATTAAGAACATCTTTTATCTTCCTAACCATTCATTATCTTTATTCGAATACTTAAACCGCATTTCTTTTACCTCGGATAAAACGAAATTTGCTTAATCTTTGGAGTATCGGACGAAAAATCTATTAAAATTCCTTTCAGATATGCATGCTCTAAATGAAGCACGCCATTTATCCTGTTGGGTTTTCTGGTGGCGAAAATTTCGTAACGTATTGAAAGACAAAATGCATAACTTACTGTTTAAATATATAAATGGACAGATGTTTTGTGTAAACCAAGTAACTGCACAAAGCACCTATCTTTACGTCTAAAATTGCGCTTTCCCTTTAAATTATTTAACTGAAAAACAGAATTAAAATAAATATATCCAAGGAAACTAAGAACGAAATACCCCTGCACGGTCTGAGATAGGAAGGCAGCTATATTAGCAGAAACCATATCACAGAAAGGGGTAACTTCACCAGGCATGAAAAGCAGTTTGAGCCAAGATGGCATATAAACGCTGCTTAATCAAATAATATTTTAAAACAGACGTATACATCCGGATTTATTAGTACCAGCAAATTTCCTGATGGTTTGTCAACTGCAACCCGTCCTTGCATAACACAGATAACGAATGAAAGTGGACAGCAGTTTGATTTTACAGAAATTCAATAAAACACAGCAGCGGTTAGAGGACAACGTAAAGAATAATCAGGTCAACGCGTTAGCTTAAAACTTCAGGAGCTAAGACAACTACAGCCATTAAACATCTAGGGGGTGAAAATCACCAGGATGAAATGCTGAAAGCCCCTTAAAGCATTAATAGCTCATCAGCTTCGGTTATGGTGGACTGAAAACATTTAAGTGAATAATCACTGAAAGAAAGGTCCACAGTTTTGATTCACTGACACAGTAAACCACCGCCGGTGTATCAGGGTTTGAGCACAACCACGCGTTATATTGTCTTAGGCAATTGGATTGCCTTTAGGGATTTTTATGATATGCAGTGAGAGGTGCCAAGTGTTCCAACTAGGGCATATCTCAGTTACTTGCTCGTCGTTATTTTGATCGTGGCTATGGATAAAATAGTCAGCTAATCGGCATGCCTTATGATGAGGGCGTCAGCTTACTCACTTCGCCTTTGACATCGAGTGCTGTTTTTGCAAAACAGGTTACCTAGGAAACCATCAGTTTTCAAATAAGCAGATTAAGTTCTTGAGCAAAAGCAGCGTCTGTTAGTGACGATATTAAAACGAATTAGCATCCTGTAAAAAATAACTGAAAGTAGAAAAACCGAGAGTTTAGGAAGTTGCAAACTTTTATAATGTCTTAACCGTTCATTATTATAGGCAAAAGCTTTTAAAGCATGCAGATAGTAAGCCACTGTTTTATAACAAGGATATACATAGTGATAAAAAACGTTTATGCACGGCAATTCATACAGGTGCAATATGCCTAAAAGCACTTCCGTTTATTGCTATTAATAAACTGGTGAAGATTGGAAACCATTAGAAAATTAAAGAGGTTTGGTGAAAACTATTTGCTGTGTTTTCTCCCAGGTGGTTTTGTACCACATAAAAGATACAAAGACTGACTGGTTGTTTACTGCCGAACACAATGCAAGATATTCTTTATAACTGTCGAATATTCCAGTTTCTTTTTCGGCTTTTCATAAATAAGGCTAGCATTAAAATGTCAGTGGATATGGAAAGAATACCTCTCAAAAAAACACTGCATTTGAAAAGCAAATCACATGTGCGCTTCTTTGTGTCCGATACAAAAATCTTTGAATGGGCCTCCTTCGCAGTGATTTTACCGGATTCGTGGCCAAGGCATTGCCACGTCCAATTGCAGTGTTCTTGTTACTCCCTTAGTGTAAACTAGTTGTAAAGTGAATATTGAACACATTCAGACGCTAACAGAAACCCAGCTAAAATTATGGCATTTAGGCACACACCAAAGAAAAACATCACTCTCGGAGGATGTTCGGTCAGGTTATACAGTCACAATGTCCAACATCCACCGAAAAGCTTCAAAAAGCCAAAAATTGTCTACGCGTCAACTGACATGCCAGGCGAACTGACTGGTAGTGTCCCGTACCAAACCTTGCAATTTTCTTCGGGAAGCAGACCATCAGTTCCGTCTTCATAGTCCACTCTTCCCTACCGCTGTTATTCAGCACACGTATTTTTCATCGCGTATCTTGTGTACCATTTTTGTGGCTTCACCACTACTTGCTCATCTCCCAGCTACTGCAGCCGAACTTTGGATCCATTAACTGTATGGGTAGTGTTACGGAGATGGGATCCGCAGTCGAGTCATGGCCTAAGGTGGAAATGACACGTAATGAGGCACGCCGAAACAGGCCAAGCCGGCTGAGGAAGATGTGCAGGCAACTAGGCAACCAATCAGTATGCGCCTCTGCATCGAGCACCCGTCAAGCCCCCACGCACGCGTACGGCCCAAATTCGAGAAGATTCCACGAGGGGTTTTCCAGCGTGAGACGCGACCAATCAATGCCAATCACGGGGCAGGCCAGAAGGTTCCAGAACGCTATCCGCTATTGTCACGCCATTGGCCGGAATTTTCGAGAACCCCAAGAACTCAATAAATAGACGAGAGTTTATGAGCTAGATATCTGCTGTTTTCTGTCGACCCAGAATAAAGTGTCTTTTCCCAGAAACTGACTTTCCCTTATCCTCTATCACACCCGTCGCGATAGAACAGGTAGTAACAGACCACTTTAATTTAGTTACGTGAACATATGCGAGCTAGGATAACTGCATGGTTTATTAAAGATAGGCAAAATAATTTCATTTTTGCGTCTCTTTCAGACTGAATGCCAGTGAATTTTGGTCAGCACTATTTTTGCATCTTGTTCCGTTGCTATCTCGGAGTCTAAAGTCATTGTATACTTTTTCAAATACTTGACTGTGCGATGAATCAGCCTAGTCAATTAACCGATTAATGTCAATTTTAGCTGTTTTCTAGCGCAAAACTTGGTACCAAAAGGCCTATCTGTTGGCTACAATCGTAGTTAGGTTTTGTCAACGTTCACTTAGTATTTGTTGAAAGACATCCTGAAATCTTTAAAAGACGTATATGAATTATTTATAAACACACGTATCATAACCTAATTTTGCGCAGCCAAATGCTCTTAAACGCATTTCAGCAGTGCCACATACCAATTTGTGTGAAGGCCGTTTTTACATGGATGTTGGATGAAATCAGAGCCTTTCACATACTCGAATGCTACAACTTGACTTTTCATATCCCTACATAATTCTATATGACAAACACAAGTCTTTCCTAACAACAACGAAAAATCGGTATTCTGATCCATCACCAAAAGGTCTGTTAGAATTTGCTTTGAATATTACAGTTGATTCTTTTTCGTCTGTGTCTTTCAGGGACATAACCAATTTTGCGGTGTTAATTTTGCTGGGAGTTGTGACTAGGGAAAATGGACTTTTATGTTTTTTTAAAAATAAGCTTAATTTTAATTTATCCCATGAATGGCTATAAGGATACGAATGTATCATTTTTAAGCTCTGTTTGAATTTTGCATATCGACCGGAAAATAAAACAAATAGATTCCATGCATTTTAATAAAAAGATTCGGCGTTTGTTAAGAAATACTTGACTTTTTCTCTGCCGGAATATAAAAGCTGCGAATTATCAAGCTCAGGAGAATGATAGTCACTGAACATTTCGGGACTAATTAAAAGTTAAAATTCGTTTATCCAACAATCGTTGTTTCACAATCCCTATTTTTTGAGACTTGACATACTCAATTCTTCAATCTATTTAGTATCTGCACTTTAAACAATGATCGTTATAATCCATATATCCAGGGTTTTATATTTAGAAAACATGGCATGCCAGCAGTAAAATATTTGCTTTTTAGATAAGTGGACAAGCTTTAAGTAAGGTAAAATTAAAAACAATTGGCTTTTATATCTCGAGAAAGATCTCCAAAAATGCTGAGCGCATGTCAACTTTCAATTTAAATTTTTGTCAAATTCAGTTTTTGTGCAGACCGACCGAAGTAGGTCTTACTTCAGCACAAGACATATAAAGGCGTAATGTTTCATACTTTGCCTGCACAGTATTTATCCAGGTTGCTTAGAGTTTTGTTTAGGTGAAATGACATTGTAAGTCTTAATTATCTTTTGTTAGTCTTTCTAATTTTTCCATTTTACTCGGAAGTCGATAAAAGTAATAATCTTTCGCAATTATGCACTGCTTTCGTTTTTTTCCTTAAAACTTCCCTAACAGGTACAGTTTTGAGGCTCAGACACCAAGTCGAATATAAAACTCATCGTCTTTCATTAAATCGTTACATGTTATTCTACTTTCAAATGCAAATTTCGAGAAAAAAAGCTATTAAACATACGGAGCGACTATTGAAAACTGAAATCAGAGGTTCTTTTAACGTTCGTTATTTTGCTAATATTACTCCTTTAAACTCCCTGATAAATGAATTTTCAAACTGAAATAAATCGTCCGAAAATTGGTGTGAATATTTGAATTGAAGTATACCAGCATTCATGTAATGATTGTGTACTATTCACATTTATCTAAAACGTAGTGGTGAATGCGCAACAGAAAGGCAAATCTGATAATCTAATAATGAGCCAAAATCTTCGCAGATTATTCATGCAACGACATCAGTTCGCTGAAACATATTTATCTAGAACGCATCCTTCGAGTAAGTTAAAGCAATGAACTGTCATACATTTTTACCTGAATTAACATTCCAGCCATCAAGACACGTACCTCAACTACCTTCTTATTCTCTTGTGTTTGATTTTAGCTTTCAAGTCCTATGCTCATTTAATTTTTCAAATATCCACAAAGTTGGCAGAATATAATCAGTGTCACATCAGGTGAGCGTCCAGTCGGCTACCAGATGTCACTTGGCATTTTCTTTCGCGTGTAGCCCGTCTATAAGTATCCTGCACAGAGTATATGACTAGTGCTAATATGACGTAAGCTTTCCTCGGCATAAATAAGCAAATGTCATATAAATGCTTAGATAAAATTATAATGTCAGTCTATGTAAATCCATTAAGCCACCTTAAAACTGAAAGGTTTTATTCTTACTATGTTGCTGAAGACAAGACAAAAGACTAACGTTTCAAAATGCAATAAAATGTTAGGTTTTTAAAACACTCAAATCCTATCTCATGTAAAGGACATAAGGTACAGTATTACCTCATTGTCCTTAACTGATAAACACATGTACCTTAAATCAATTTCTTTTCATTTTTATGAACCTATATCCTTTTGCGTTCTGTATTACGATCATGGCAATCTTTTTTTATATTGTGTGCTTCCGCTAATATTTATTTGAATTAATGGGTGCTTTTATGGGTTTACGTGTTTTGAAAACTAACCTTGTGGACTTCGGAATACCCGAAAAATTTATCTGTTTCGTCTAATGGAGGTGCCATGTAGATTGCATATCACATTGTAAAATAAATGGATTGATTTGGACAATTGTTGAACAGCATTTATGTATTTTTATATTGATAATAATGTCCGTTTAGCTATCAAATAGAAGAGGTTAGAGTTTAGTGTATAATACACTAAATGAAGCTCTATATTGTAGACTTTAGTTTGAGTTGCTTTAAAGTTGAAAATAATATAAATGAATACGTTTGAACATAAATTGACGCAAAAGCTGAGTTCTTACAACACAGTTAATATGTTATATAATTATGTTGGCTGGGAAGGTTCATTTTACGATTACTCTACCTACATACGAAATTTTAACTTTCAGTTATTTTAGAAAATAATTTCTGGACCTGATTTGAAATTGTCTATCAAGGACCTCCTTAAAATTGGTTCTGAAAAAAATTATTATAATTAAGCTGAATTTTTGCTCACTGTCTCTTCATCAGCGTTCTCCACTATAAGTTTGACTAACAAGAAAGGGTTTATAGTTTGGGATTTAAAACAGCTTTAGACTAACTTTTCATGTTTCTGAATGCCATTTCCCATAGAATGTAGTTCACCCCTAACAAAGGATTTGTCTTTAAGCTAAAAGTTTGTACCAGATATTCTGCGAATGAGCAATCGCGAAATGACAACTCACGCCCACCCTTTAGCGGTATCGTGCGATATGGGATTTCGGGGAAGAATAATGAACCGTGCAGTGCAATTTAAACCATTTAGATTTGTGACTATGGTGGTAGCATTTTGATTCATTTTCGGTGCAACAAATATTCAATTTAGGGCATGATCAAAGGTCTATCTCGCTATATAGCTGGACGAAATTTTAGTTGGTATGTCACGAACGAAACCTCGCTACAAAACCCTTAAATACGTTTGCGCCCAATATGTGTCGACCCCTCTTGACAGTTAAATTAAACCCATCTTGGCCATAAATTTAAAAAAATCTGACATTTTGCAAACTGATGAACAGGAAGCGAAGATCACAGAAAAAATAGAGTTTTCTTTCAATTTCTCTGGTTGAATCATATTATTTCCATGTAATATTTATCGACACGTGGCTTACTGGCTGGGATGACTGAATGCACACCGGCAAATGTGTCATACGTGTTCAAGTTAGAAGTATAAGATTTTATTTAGTCAAGTTATTCTGTTAGACTTGTCTCAAATGTTTTATCCTATTGAGTAGAAGATGTACGTTCCAGTCTGGGTTTATATTTCTTGGCCCTCCTTCATCGAAATAAGGGTACTAATTATGTGTTTGCTAGTCGAAAATTTCATCCGTGTGGAAGCACGTAAGTCACACATCATTAATAATTGCAGGTTTAAAGAGCGCTACGCAGGTTGCATAGAGCAAACGATGAAACAGATAAAGATTTTCGTTTATCGTAGTCTTACGATGTACTCCTCTGAATTAACGGACACTTCTCTTTGTAAGATAGCATCTTGAAAACACTTTTAGTTGGTCAGAAACTAGGTCGGGCGTGGTCATACCTTTTTTTCTCAAACTAGGTCCTTAACAGTATGCTCCATGCAAATGAAAAGTGTAAGCAAGCGAGTTAGCAAGGCCTTAAATGTCCAAAGCAGTGTTTTTTGCACGGTTACTTGCTTGAAATAGTATTTATTTTTTTAATGAGGCTGCCCAAATACTCATACTAAGACAGTTTTAAAGAGTTTTTAAAAGTGACTGTTCACGTTTGCTAATTGCTGAAGTTTTTTTATCCACAATAAATGCATAAGTACAATGTTTCCATTGTTGCTTCATTAAGACTTAGCGCCTGAGAAAAAAGGATTCATCATTAATAATGTTCCAGAGGAAGATAAATAGTCGTTAACTCTTAACTCGCGCATCTGATTACCGGATTCAAGGTTTGGGTTTTAGTTTGAGTGGGAGGCAATACATTATTTCGCCGGGACATCTTTACTTGTTAAATATACTGCATTTCAAAAGCACTTCACTGAGCACAGAAGCAATCGTTCAGCCAACTGAACGCCAATTCGTAGCTCAACTGCCGCATTTTGGCTAACTTTTTAAAGTCCACTTTTGAATTCTGGTACTTATATGATGCTGAATTCATCTGGACTAGCTCAAAGCTAAACCGAACGGACTTGTGCTCTTATAAAATTTGGCCGATTAAACGCCGGAAGAGCAAAGTACATCCCAATGGCTGATGTTCTAGCGAAAACTATAATTTACTAGTTAAAATTTCTAGGATATTAGAATTTAGTTACTTTCTAAGCTTTATTTTGGATTATTTATTAAAAGGGGACTAAAAATGAAGTCCGAGTTTAAGAGAGAATAAGAGACAGAGAGTGATTTTGTTGTTGGGTGCTTGCTGATGCTCTGTTAAAGGCGAGAAAGTCATTCTTCACTTTGCTTGCAAACGTTATACGGTTCGTTATTTCGGCAGCCGAGGGCAAAAGCCCACAAGCAGTGGTGGTGATGCCGGTTTCCATGCTTGGCTCTTCTTTTAAGTGCAGGTGGACATCGTTCGCAATTTTCGCTGACTCATTTGTGCCAGAATGGAAAATATATGGTCTTAGGTTTTCCTATGCTTGCGGGTACTTTTCGATTGAAGTCAAGATGTCTGGTGTTTTTTTTTTGTTTTCTGTAGTGTGCGATTAGGTTTGAATTAATCTATGGTTGTCTATCTTTTACGCTGCTACACATCTGTTCAGTCGTTGATAACACAGTTGCAACAATTCGGTCATATGCAAAAGCCATGTACACCTAGCTATTTAAAAACCATTTGCATGCTTACTTCGTCCGATAGGAGCGGCTCGCAGGATATCCCGATTTTCGCCTAAAATGATACGAATATAGTGCATAATAAGTTAATTAGTTATTTAAAGAAGGCCTCGAATCCCATACAACCGCCTCAAAATATAGCTCCGTTTTCAAATACTAACCACTTTTATGACAAACGTTATCGGGAATATTTTCATAGAGTTTGAAAATGCATTTGTGATCCGGAGAGAAAATATTAGGTTGAAAGTTCAGGAACAAAGAAAAAACTACTGAATTTTATGCAACTTAACCCGACTAATGGCTGCTGTCAGATCAAAAAATCAAGTAGTTTTTAATCTCTTAGCCTTCGAAAACTTTATAAAAGGACCAAAAACTTAGAAATTTAAAAGTAATTTATACTTTGCTTGCTTCTTTTTTTAAAAAATACTTTGACTGTTGGATTCTATCCCCTTAAAAGTTTCTTTTCAACTTCGTGTGGGTTTTTATAGAATACGCTACTCGGTAATCCTTCTAAGATGCTTACCACGTTTTAGTAAATTTATGGAACCAATGAGCACTTCAAACCTTATGATTTATTATTTAAATAGTCTATAGTTGAGTCTATACAGCCTTTCTTTCCTTTGTGGTTGCTGAAGAATAAGCGAAAATTTGGGAGCCAGCTTGAGGCCGTCTTTAGTTCGACATTTCTCCTTTTCTCCTCGTATACCGCTTTTGTTTCTAATATCCTTTACCTAAACACGTAATTTGATTAACAGATAGATTTATTTACCTTAAGGCTTGATTCAGACACAAGCAACTAACATTTTTGGAAGTAGTTCACAGAGAACAATCATCCTTAAACCAAATGGACTCTACTTGGTTTTTTGGTTGTCGTAACTTGATTACTGCATCAGAAGTTTCTGTGCGTAATACAGCATATTTGAGAACAAATTGTTACATTTTTTTATAAATAAGAAACCCCAGTATGATTTAAATTTTATACACTCAAGATGGCAATTTTTTCTGCACTAGGCTACGTTGCACCAGCTTCCTTGAAACTGACGCTCGTTTGTCAATCTTACTGTTTCTTATCGTATTTTTCTATGAACAAGTAAGCAGTTAAAATTCGTTGTTCAGAAATAAAAACGCCCACTTCGAAGACAACAGTTTACCGAACAAGTGACAATAAATGGGTATGTTTAAGGATTAACCATGTAAAATAAGCACCCACAGACACTGCTTCAAAATAAAAAAAGTGCATTACTGTAAAATATCAAAAACGCGGTTTTCTGTGATAATTTTTGAACTCATCCATTGACGCTTTTGTAGGACGTAAACAATTGTTTGCATTTTTGTGTCCCTGTATGATTTTCAATATTTGGGTAATAGAAGAATTTCAGAGTTTATGTGTCATATGTTTCTCTACATTTCGCTATTGGAACAATACGATGAAAGTTTCGCTTACGAACCTGGCTTATATAGGAAGTTATTTCATCTTAAAGTTCCGTGCGAAATAGCAAGGAGATAGAGTATTCTGGCAATAATACGCCCTGCTGGGTATTTTACAATATACAATATACTCAGATCCCAAAATAACATAAACGTAGCGCATCAGGTTCAATATTTGAACACTATTAACATTTTGTGTAAAATACAGTCGCAAAAGTAATTGTTTTCTGAAAGACTTACCTAAATTATTAATTTGAATCTCGGTTCATAATTGTGTTCGAATATTTTGTGACAATATTCACAAAAAGACTTTAGTCCTATTTGTGGACCATTTTAAATAAAATCCCTGCTTTACGTGGTATCCACCAGAATCATGAAGGCCTATGGACACACTAATAGAAAAGTTTAATGTTCCATCCCATATGCCTTTTAAATTGACAGCATACGTTGTAGAAATGTTGCAAGAATACTTTCGTGATTTATTTTGTATGACGATTTGCTCTGCAAATGAGAGGATTACATGGAGCCTATGAAACTTGGTTCAAACTGTTTGGGCTCAAGTTAAGGTTAGCCTGAAGGTTGTGGTATGTGTCTGGTTAATACTATGATTAAACGTTGGGCTAAGGATAGGATTTGAGTTCATTATGGGGATAGTCTTGATGTTCGCACTAGGGTCAGTGTCAGGAATATGGTTAATAGTCGATATTATTAACCTTTTTTTTAGAGTTATTGCACGATTTGTACGCCCTTTGCTTGCTGACGTTTGAAAAAATCAAGGTTTAAGACAACCACCAGTGGTGCAAAACTACCTTATAAAGCGTTGTTTATAAAACATAAGACAAAATATGATTTGAACATTTTATAGGTTTCAAAATTAATTATTGCAATTACACCCGAAACGAATATACAAGCCATTTTCTAGCTAGCTCATACCATTAACTTGTCTAATATATCCCAAAGGACGACGCAAACTTGTAATGCATGTTAACTCACGAACAACCAACAAAATAAACTACATAGTTGTTGTACCTCAAATGCCTTAAATTTCCATGCTATCGCTCGAATTGCGCAATGCTAAGCTGAGGTACACGTATTCCATATACAAACAACAAGCTCAAAATTTGTGGATGCGATAATTTTGTGGTTCAGAATTTTCTAAGTGCCTATCTACTATGCATTCAAACAGACTTATATTGGCTGAAGCCATGTAAACCGGTTTTATGGTAGGGCTTCTCATATAAAATCCGACTCCGCATACTAATCATTATTTAATAAAACATTAACCACGTTTTTACCTCTTTCATACCCAATTTCATAATTATGGTTCCTGTTTTTGTGTACATTTCAGCCTTACCTTCCCCCCTTTGCTGAAACAGCGACTATAGAGAAGCCTTAGACATATTTTGGTCAAAAGGATGATAACAATCTATGCTGTTTACACCAATTAGACCTGATTCAGGCTTCCAAGAAGATTCCACCGCAAGTGGCTTAAATAACTAACAATATTTCCTATCAGACATAAAAAAATAGTTTTTTGTGCCTTCCTGTTCTTTGACTGAAATCTCCTTTTGATAATTCAATAGGAATGGTCGTAACTGTTGATCACCAAATATTCCGACTAATTTAAAATCATAGTAATAACACCCCACAAAGTCACTTATGATAATGTGCATAAGTAAGGAGGTAGAAATTTAACTCATTGTTGGCTTTTTCTGGCCGACGGAACTGTGAATGGTCAAGCCTACATGCTGTTTGAGGGCGCCAATTCTCGTTTCAAATATTCCTCATAACATAAACGTGTGAAATACTCGCAAGCGTTTAAATTTCAAAAGTTTTGCTTGTTAGCATGCATTTTAGTACCGAGCTGCTCCTTTTTACGGTCTCGGCAAAACATCTGCTACACCTTATTTTATCGCTCATTGTGGCACATTTCTGTTCCACAGTATTTTGAAAATTTAGGTATAATACCCAAAGACGCTTTCTGTTTCAAGGAACCTAACATGCAGGGGTTTCTAAAAATTTTCTATAGCCCACTACTTTCCGTTTTTCTCACCACTTTTGGCTAGTTTACTTCCGGGCTGCATTGTTATGCAAGCAAAGTATTTTTGATCTAACCTGTGCTACGGTATCTTCGGTTCATCCCCTGTGCTGGGCTCGAGTCCAAAGGTATCCTTTGTCCTTGCTCGTTACACCTTGTTTGCGAAAGATACTTCTCGGTGGTTGATCTGCGTTCCATTTATTTCGCCCCCAAGTGTCTTTGGTTTTAGTGGCTTGTCACCTTATAGTGTGCTGGCTTGTTTCCGCAAAGCGTTTTTAGAACAGTGATATGCAAACTACCAAGCAAGCTTGCCCAAATTATAGCACTGGAACAATATACCTCTTTTCTTATGGGCGAACGCTTGGCGAATCAGAAATGCATTATACATGGATTGTCCAATTAACATTGGGCTGACATCTGTCAGCAGAAATCGCCTTCATTTCTAGGTGTTCTATTGCCTGCGTAATATCTTAGC
This sequence comes from Schistocephalus solidus, assembly GCA_017591395.1. Lineage (NCBI taxonomy): Eukaryota > Metazoa > Platyhelminthes > Cestoda > Diphyllobothriidea > Diphyllobothriidae > Schistocephalus > Schistocephalus solidus. The sequence continues at coordinate 138,006 of WEDG01004911.1, read as the reverse complement.
CACTTATACATCCACATTATATTATGATCATTTTGGCCAGAGGATTGTGCAGAAAATTAAAGAGCATCTTACTAAAACGCCATTGGAGGGCACTATTTATTAAAACTTCATGAAATACTGCTGCTAAAGCGGTTTCCACTGTGACAGTTCGACATATCAATTTTTCTTTCGCAACTCACAAGCTATTAGAAATTAATATACTGCTGAATACATTTACTGTAGGTCAAGCTCATACAATGAAGCACTCAACAAAACTCTATAACATCATTACGGGCACGCCATCTAGCAACGAATCTAACAATATTGGTTAGAAACGTTTTACAGAACTGCCAAAAAAGAAATCGGGAAGAGGGTGAGAAAACAGTAAAACGGTGCAGTGGATGAAAGATTATTCGAAAGCAAGCAAGGGAAACTGTTTTGCTAACAACATCCATATAAGCGGGAGCATCTAGCTTGAACCGAATTAAACCGAGAATGTTACTAACGATATGTGAATATAAACCTCGTTTTGCGATTTGATTCGCTAAAAAGATAAATGAGACTTCCAAGTAGCTGGACTGCATAGACTAACACGATCATTTACGATAACTCACTCAAAGACTTGGCACTGCCAAAAAAATAATCTGTCAAATTGGTTCAGTAAGTCGTAGGTTTGTCAGTTTTGTAATTTCCGTGAAGATGCTGCATATTCTTGATTTGTTTAGCCTTTTTATCTTGCGTGCTTGGTTTTATTGGTCCGTTTTTACACAATATTTTTATCTACCTTAAGGATCTTCTGTTTTCTTTTACATCAATAACACTTATTTTGATCCCAATATCTCTTAAATCCACAATTTTGATTAGTTTATCCTTTTTATCTTGCGTCCTGGTTTTTATTGGGCCGTTTTAACACAATCTTTTTATCTACCTTAAGGATCTTCTGTTTGTTTTACATTAATAACACTTATTCTGATCCCAATATCTCTTACATCCACCGTAAGTGGCATGATATTTCCTTTCGTCTTTTTATAAACCATAACTCTATCGAAACAGCTTCGGCTTATTATTTTGCACACGGCAAGAAAAGAATATATTTTGAGGACTATGGCACACACAACGAGAATACTTCGCTGCTCAAAATTGTACGCAATTTAGTATTTTTTACACCGTATTTGACGTTCCAATTCCTACAGTAAAGCTTAACCTATAGACAAATTATCAAATTTTGATTGAGATTTAGGTATTCAGTAGCTGACGGATATGTGTGCATTTGTGGAGATGAAGATTCAGTTGGTGAAAAATGTTTTTCACCAGACAACTCGGAATTACTTTAAAGACCCACAACAGAGCTTATAAAAGACAAAGTACCGATTGGAAACGGTTACACTAAAAAGGATGTCGATTAACCACAAAGCCATGCATACATTAACGTTCGTAACGTTCACATGAATCACAGATATTTTAACTTTGTGTGAAAAAAAATTCTATTTTCCGCCTGCTTCACGCTTTTAAATTTTATTGGTTTCATAACTATCTTTGTGAGCGGGATAATCGTTAAATGCTGCTTCTTTTATCGTAAAAGTGCACACACACGTGCGTTATGAGTTACACATTTTTTCTCCTCACGCTGGCTGAGTGCCGAATACAGGATAGGAAAATTCACCGTATTTCTAATGAACTGTCGGCCGAAGAACTATGACTCAAGCCTCTCGAAATTTAAACTGAGCCATATTACCTGATGGTTTGCATCATGCATTCCTCAAGGCCGTTATATATTTCACCTTCCTCGCCCCAAGTAGTTTTCCTGTGTATTCAACTGCATTGCTGCGCACGAATTCGCTCCAGACTCGCTTACCGACTTGGAGAGTTTCTTACCGCCACAGTGGGTCTTTTGAGCTCTTCGCTGTTTGTTTGATGGGGTTTCTGGTTTTTTGACAGCTTCAACTCCGAATGACGTTCTTGACTTATGGTCAAACACCCAAATTTAGATCCGCTGCGATTGGGTCACCGAATCCGTCTCTGCGTGCATCAGATGTAGTGAGTAGCCATTGACTCTGAGCATACACAACTTTACTGCAACTTATCAGCCTTGTCCTCTGGTGCTTCCATTTTAAGTTGGATTTTTTTTGTTTTTTACATTGTTTGCTGCTACCTTTTGCAAGCAATTCGAGCATGGACCATGCTATCATGCGGCATGTCTCGCTTACTGTAACTTGAGGGGGCAAATCGGCAACTATCTGCTGTTTGTCTGCTGCCAATGAACCCCTGCGATTTTACATATGCTGTAAACTACGAGAATCATCTCTCTTTCGGAAAGTGCACTGGGGGAAAATCGGTACGCAAATGGGTATACGCTAAGAAAGCGTGTGGGACTTCCACCATACTTCACACTTGTTCCGTGCCTCGGGTTCTCATGACAACCGAGAGTCGTGCCAACCGGATATGAAGGCATGCATGGTGGTTGATGTGGCCTGGAAGTCCACACACTTGATGGTCGGGATTCCCTGAGTCTCTGAATAAGCGTGAGCAGGTGAAATGTACAGGAATTGTTCTGCCCGCTGTCCTGGTTCTGGTTATTAATTTGAATTGAGATTAATTCACTATTAACAAACTAATCTCGTAAGTGAATCGGATATATGTTTTTAATTGCAATATATTAGCACTTCCTCTCCAATGCTAGTTGGTATCCACTGTGTCCTGGCAGTGTTCTCTTTGTGCTGAGCACGTAGTTGTACGAGAGAGGCAAATTAAGAATAAAATTTGTTTTACAGGGAGGACTGATAAAAAGGAGTTTTCAGTTATTGTAGACTTAATATCTTAGGCTGTTATGGATAAGCTAATTTTTTGACTTCACAGTGTTCATTGTTAGTCCGTGTCCACAAAATTTGTGCTCATTGCTAAATGGACAGAGTCGAGGTTTTTTTCAAGTCAGTCTGAAGAATGGTATGCTCGTGTGTCGAACCCGTTGCTTATTTTGCACTTCATTAATTTAGCTATTTTTAGTCTTCTTTACTTGTCCACTCTGTTCAGGGGCTTTTGGACTGTCTAGACATTCCACTAGCTGCAGTGGATACATTGACAATATATGTATTAAATGGTAAAAGGAAACTTTGTTTGCTATCCAACGATTGTATTTATATGGGAGCATGGTGAAAATATCCTCACCTGCCTAGACCTAATAATGTTTGCTTTCCAGTGGGTTTTGGCAGATTTTAATAATTCATTTAACCCATATGTAAAATCCTTGGTTGCCTAGGTGGCATTTTCACCAAGCACAGCAAAGGGAAGGCGTGATGCGCAGCCAGCGCTTTATCCATCTGAGCTACCAGGTCCCACCGTGTTAATTTATTTCACCTGGTGGATTGCCTGGGCAGTCAGCTTAATAGAGCGGACTTTATGGCTTTCCTACTTTCAAGTAAGCTGTGTGGTTAACTAGACTAACGTTTGATTAAACTTACTGCTCACGGTAGGGCTGCGTAGCTTAGATGGTTAACGCCTTGACTGAACTAAAGTTCTCCCCTTGTGGTCGTTGTTTCAAATCCCACCGAGGCCGCCGAATATTTCAATGAATTTTGACTGCTTACTTGTTCATAGAAAATACGATAAGAAACTGTAATATGGACAAACGAGTGTGCCTACCGGATAATCAACTTTGAATTTTAGGATTATTCAAAATGACCATTGCCAACAAGGACAAGGCTCATCAGCCATCATCAGCCAGTCATACCCAAGCTCAGGTGCAGCACCACTTGAGGTTCGAATTCGTGATTTGTTGATTAGATTTCTGAAGGTCTAGCCAATTCTACACCTGTTCATCTGCCTATATCGCTGGTTGGTGTTCGGTTGCTGGCGGAGCTCGAGAGTGAGCCTCAAAGCAGACTAGGACGAGTGAGTTTCGTTGGCTATCGATGAGCAGTCATCAACGAATTTCGTAAGGGGTAGATGCCTTAGTGAGTCTCGTAACTCACCAATGAGCCTTCCTTGCCCAAAATTATTCAGAATAGCAATTTTTATAAAGGGCCCTTAGCTCCCAGTTAGGACTCGTCCCACTGAATTCTTCCGGAATGCATTCCATGGTGGTGCACTGAGCAACCTCCAAATTACTCGCACCATCTCACCCTCAGCTGAAATGGTTGACGCTTTTTGTTGGGCCTGGAGTTTGTCCCTGGCCGAGCATTCATCAGTCAATCACATTTGTGGATGATTTTCATTTTTATTTTCTTCTAAGGAACTACCGTTTCAATTGAAAAGTAGGTCGTTTATGGTCATTCTCCACATATCAGAACGAATAGGTGTACTCCTATGCATTGTTGTCATTTTTTGAAAAATAATCTAATTTGAAGTATGCATCGTTTTTGTTGACCACTGAGGTGTTAGATCAATCGTCAACTGGAAATAATGTCATCAAGTAAATTTCCCAACAAAGAGCCTTCTAAAAAACTTCCTAAGAAATACTAACTTTTTAAAAATAAACTTTTTGGGACGTATAAATAGCAGAACCTTAAGTATTATTTACGACTCACATCGATTTTGTTAAGTCCGTTTATCACGGCATTTTTATACTGGTTGAATCATATAATACTGATTGGTGTAACATTTTCGTCACAATCTTGACAAGAAGAAAGTGCGAGCTTCATGGACTGAACTTGCAGGAATTGTAAAAAAATTAGAATCTGATATAGTGTGCAAGTTCAAAATGGGGTAGATTTTTTGATCTATACTTCTCCTCTCTTGGAAACTTGTTCATTCTTCACCAGAATGCAGGCATTTTGGATCGTGTATACACCCTGTAGTCAGTTTAGCTTTCGATAGTTTAAAAATAGTTTTAATTTTTTCAGTCAGAAAACGGCCTCTTGAGGAGGCCTTTGATTCTTCTCACCCTAGCTGCCTTTGGAAATAAAGAGCTTTTCTTCAAGAAGTACACGTTGCAAATTAAAGTTGTTTTTTCGTCTAGAAAAGTTGAGTCATATTTCCCTGATCACGAAAGCATCTTAGAGGAAATATCTCCTTTTTAATAAATGGGTTTAAATTCTAGTGACATATATGGCTTCCTCATGCTTTGCGAGCGAAATTTCTTTGCTTTATTGTTGAGATCGACAGTTTTTCTGATGTCGACCCTCCATCTTCGATCGTAAGCCATCTCTCTTCCAAGGTTCCGGCTGGTAAAATTTCTTCTTAGTCTACACTTGATCCCTGTTTTCTATCAACTATTAAAACCTTCTGTTTTCGGCCTCTTCAATAAACAAGTATTTCATCCACTATGTCTTTTATTCCTCTTGACTGCCGTATTTTCATGCCAGTGCTGAGTTTCGTGCACAATCTCGGTCGGCCCTCTGAGACGCTGAATGTGTTAAGTCCCTGCTTGCCTGGTTCAATTGAAAATGCTCAAATTCAGTCAGACCTTATGGCAAAAACGTTATTCAGATCGATAGAGGTTATGCTAGACATAAGTAGTTTACATGACACTTCCTTTGAAGAAATCGCTGAAGTAACTGCAAATCAACTCGGCGACCTGGGAGGACCTCGCCCAGGAACGACCGCATGGAGAAGATCAGTGAAGACTGGTTCAGCAATCTATAAGGTTAACCGGATCGCCGCCGCCAAGGTCAAAAGAGTGGCACGAAAGTCACCAGCGCCCCGGACCAACACCGCCAATGCCCAGGCACTGCCAACATGCCCGCGCTGTCAACGCATCTTCCGCGCGCGAATCGGCCCGGTTGGACATCTTTGGACGCAATGCACCAACAATCCGAAAATTCCAATTTCTACGTCAAATTCTGCCAACCCTCATTCTGACTCCCCCACCCTCACTCCTGACAACAATTCCATTACTCCCACCATCATAGAGACCACATCCATCTACTCATCGCCTGTTACCCCCACCACCGCAACCACCACCGCCTTCGCCTCCACTACCTCCACCACCACCAGTACCATCAGCGATGGGGAATCTTTCCTAAGCTGTACTCAATGCGACCGCACCTTCACCTCACGCATCAGCCTGGTCGGTCACTTGCGAATACATCGTACAGAGACCGGTGAGCCAGTGCCTGGAACACCATCACACAGCAGAGATCGTCGCCTCCACTGCCCTCACTGTCCTCGCGCATTCACTCATCGCATGGGCCTACTCGGTCACATGCGCATCCATGACAGCGGAATTCACCACAATGCCGACAACACCGATACACCACGCACATCGTCCGCTCCTGCCATTCTTAGCGCCCCTGACGCCCCCACTACCATGAATGACATCGCCCCAGCCTCTACCGATTTCTCCTGCCCACACTGCGCCCGCAACTTCAACTCACGCATCGGCCTGGTCGGTCACCTGCGAAATCCATCGCACGGAGGCTGGTGAACCAGTGCTTGGTGCTCAGACATACAGTTGACGCGCCCGCCTTCACTGACCTCACTGCTCCCGCACATTTACACACCGCATGGGCCTATTAGGACACATGCGCCTCCACGAAAACCTCCGGTAAACTACCGGAGGCTAAGCTACATCAGCACACACTACCTACAGAAATGCATCGACAACACCCTCACAATCACCATTTACCAGAGTATACCAGAGAAACCGTGGCTGAGAAGTCTGCCAATTTGACGCTTCCACCAGACCACGCCGTCGGCTCAGTGTATGTGCTGTGTGTGTCGAGTGGCTGACCAGTGGACTGGGAGTCAGATGGCGATGGCTGCTCCATATCCCCTGAGTTTGTGAATCCTGGTGTGTGCGTTATGGGGGCCAGGTCGTGCTGTGGCGTGCGAAGACGGTTACGCCGATCCGTCAGCCAATGCGCCCACTCCCACATCAGGCAACTGACCGGCTCGGACAATGTCTGATGGTGGGCGTGGGGGAGAGAGTAAGGTCGACAGCTCAGCGCATGTTCCTCACTATAAACAATCTGACGCGCTTGAAACTATCACGGTGCGCTAAAAGCCGTTGCTTGGAAGGTTGCCAACTGACGGGATAACTCGGACCGCGTGGTCAGCCCAATGTGTGTGTTGTGTGGAGTGGCTGACTGGCGGACTGAGAGTCAGGTTGCAATGGCTCCTTCTAAACGTGGCCTTTATGGCACTCCCACTCCGTGGGATCCAAGCCAGGTGTGGTGGCACGCCCAGGGCGGCTCCGGCCGCGCCAGCCACTGCGTCCTCTCCCGCCTCCGGTTTTCTTGACTCTGTCTTGACACCGGGCTCAGGTGGGGGAGGAGGAGAAAGTGTGGTAGCTGCAGCGCAAGGCTACTATCACTTAAAACTAATTCACGCGCAAGTCACCGTCCCTGCTCCACCCTTCCATGGAGCATACGGTGGACATCGTCAAAATCGACGGTCGAACTATCATGTGTGCGTGTGTGTGCCCCCTATGCCCCCTTAACGGGCCACGTGGTAGATGCGTTGGACCAACACGGGGGCCACATCAGGGCACGGCATGCGTTATTCGGGTTGCGCTCCGCTAACAAATGCCGAACATGAGAGGTGTGGTGGCACGCCTAGGGGCGGCTAGGACTTAGGGGACCCGGCTGCTTCAGCCACCTGCGTCCTCTCCCGCCTCCGGTTTTCTTGACTCTGTCTTGACACCGGGCTCAGGTGGGGGAGGAGGAGAGAGTGCGGTAGATGCAGCGCAAGTCTACTATCACTTTAAACTAAATCACGCGCAAGTCACCGTCCCTGCTCCACTTTCCCATGGAGCATACGGTGGAAATCGTCGGACTACGACGGTCGAACTGTTGTGTGTGTGTGTGCCCCCTAAACGGGCCACGTGGTAGAGGCGTTGGACCAACACGGGGGCCACATTAAGGCATGGCATGCGTTATTCGGGTTGCGCTCCCATAACAAATGCCGAACATAGAGGTGTGGTGGCACACCTAGGGGCGGCTAGGACTTACGGGACCCGGCCGCGCCAGCCACCTGCGTCCTCTCCTGCCTCTGGTCTTATTGACTCTGTCTTGAAACCGGGTTCAGTTGGGGGAGGAGGAGAGAGTGCGGTAGATGCAGCGCAAGTCTACTATCACTTTAAACTAAATCACGCGCAAGTCACCGTCCCTGCTCAACTTTCCCATGAGCATACGGTGGACATCGTCGGACTACGACGGTCGAACTGTCGTGTGCCCCCTAAACGGGCCACGTGGTAGATGCGTTGAACCAACACGGAGGCCAAATCAGGGCATGGCATGCGTTATTTGGGTTGCGCTCCCATAACAAATGCCGAACATGGAGGTGAGGTGGCACGCCTAGGGGCGGCTAGGACTTAAGGGACCCAGCCGCGCCAGCCACCTGCATCCTCTCCCGCCTCCGGTCTTCTTGACTCTGTCTTGACATCGGGTTCAGGTGGGGGAGGAGGAGAGAGTGCGGTAGATGCAGTGCAAGTCTACTATCACTTCAAACTAAATCACGCGCAAGTCACTGTCCCTGCTCCACTTTCCCATGGAGCATACGGTGGACATCGTCGGACTACGACGGTTGAACTGTCGTGTGTGTGTGAATGTGTGTGTCCAACGCATCTACCACGTGGCCCGTTTAGGAGGGCGTTTAGGGGGCGTTGGACCAACACAGGGGGCCACATTAGGGCACGGCAGGCGTTATTCGGGTTGCGCTCCCATAACAAATGCCGAACATGGAGGTGTGGTGGCACGCCTAGGGGTGGCTAGGACTTCGGGGACCCAGCCGCGCCAGCCACCTGCGTCCTCTCCCACCTCCGGTCTTCTTGACTCTGTCGTGACACCGGGTTCAGGTTGGGGTGGAGGAGAGAGTGCGGTATCTGCAGCGCAAGGCTACTTTCACTTAAAACTAATTCACGCGCAAGTCACCGTCTCTGCTCCATTTTCCCATGGAGCATACGGTGGACATCGTCGGACTACGACGGTCGGACTGTCGTGTGTGTGTGTGTGTGTGTGTGGATGATCCGAAAGGCTGAGGAAATCCAGGGGTATGCGGACCGCAATGAAATGAAAAACTTTTTCAAAGCCATCAAGGCCATCTACGGCCCGTGTATCAAGAGGTCCACACCGCTGCTCAGCTCTGACGGCACAACACTGCTGAAAGAGAAATCGCTAATTCTGGAGCGCTGGGCCGAGCACTTCAGAAGTGTCCTTAATTGCTCATCAGCCATCTCCGATGCTGCCACTGACCGGCTCCCTCAAGTGGACACGAACAATGACCTGGATCTGCCGCCTTCCCTACCAGAAACCATCCGGGCCGTGCAGCAGATTTCCAGCGGTAAAGCACCGGGATCCGACGCAATCCCACCGGAAGTCTACAAGCACGGTGGGCCCCGGCTGATGGCAGAACTCACAACACTCTTCCAGGAGATGTGGCGCCAAGGACAAGTTCCTCGGGATTTCAAAGACGCGACCATCGTCCATCTCTACAAACGGAAGGGGAACTGGCAACTCTGTGATAATCACAGAGGCATCTCGTTGCTCAAACATCGCCGGGAAGATCTTCGCCCGTATCCTTCTCAATCGTCTTAACGGTCACCTAGAGCAGGGCCTGCTCCCGGAAAGCCAATGTGGCTTCTGCCGACACCGTGGAACAACCGATATGATCTTTGCCGCCCGCCAGCTACAAGAGAAGTATCAGAAGATGCGAACTCACCTATACACTACCTTCCTGGATCTAACGAAAGCCTTTGACACGGTGAATCGTGACGGACTGTGGAAAGTCATGCAGAAATTCGGCTGTCCTGAGCGGTTCACGCACATGGTGTGTCAGCTTCATGACTGGATGACGGCGCGCGTCACTGACAACGGGACGGTATCCGAAGCATTCGCAGTGACCGACGGAGTGAAGCAGGGCTGCGTACTGGCTCCCACCCTCTTCAGTCTCATGTTCTCGGCTATGCTGATGGACGCCTACCGTGATGAGCAGCCTGGTATCAGCATCGCCTACAGAATTGACGGGCACCTTCTCAACAGTCGGCGTATGCAGGCTCCAACGCCCGTGTCTACGACTACAGTCCATGACTTGCTCTTCGCGGACGACTGCGCCCTTAACACCGTGACGGAAGAGGACATGCAAAGGAGCATGGACCTCTTCGCCGAAGGCTGCGCCGATTTCGGATTAACAATCAGTACAGCCAAAACGGTTGTCATGCACCAGCCGCCACCCAGCACGGAATACAATGCTCCTCGAATCAATGCCAACGGTGCTCAACTCAAAAACGTGGAAACCTTCGCTTATCTAGGAAGCACGATGTCGCGCAACACGAGAATCGAATACGAGGTTGCCCAACGGATTTCCAAAGCTAGTCAGTCTTCGGCCGGCTGCAGGCCTCCGTGTGGAATCGCCACGGTATTCACCTGAACACCAAACTGAAGATGTACAAGGCCGTCGTCTTGACGACACTCCTTTACGGAGCGGAAACCTGGACCGTCTACTCGAACCAAGCCAGGAAGCTGAATCACTTTCATCTCAGCTGCCTCCGCAGAATACTGAAGCTGAGATGGCAAGACAGGATCCCGGACACGGAAGTCCTGGAGCGGACCGGAATCCTCAGCATCCATGCCATACTGAGGTAAGTGCAACTGCGATGGAGCGGCCACCTGGTAAGAATGGACGACGAGCGACTACCCAAACGACTTTTCTACGGAGATTTCGCTACGGATTCTCTCCGGCAGGAGGGTCAAAAACGACGCTACAAGGACACTTTGAAGAAATCGCTGAAGCAACTGCAAATCAACTCGGCGATCTGGGAGTACCTTGCCCAGGATAGACCGGCATGGAGAAGATCAGTGAAGACTGGTTCAGCAATCTATGAGGCCAACCGGATCACCGCCACCAAGGCCAAAAGAGCGGCATGAAAGTCACCAGCGCCCCGGACCAACACCGCCAATGCCCAGGCCCTGCCAACATGCCCGCGCTGTCAACGCATCTTCCGCGCGCGAATCGGCCTGGTTGGAAATCTTCGGACGCAATGCACCAACAATCCGACAATTCAAATTTCTATGTCAAATTCGGCCAACCCTCCTTCTGACTCTCCCACTCTCACTCCTGGAAACAATTCCGTTACTCCCACCATCATAGAGACCACATCCATCTACTCATCGCCTGTTACCCCCACCACCGCAACCACCACCGCCTTCGCCTCCACTACCTCCACCACCACCAGTACCATCAGCGATGGGGAATCTTTCCTAAGCTGTACTCAATGCGACCGCACCTTCACCTCACGCATCGGCCTGGTCGGTCACTTGCGAATACATCGTACAGAGACCGGTGAGCCAGTGCCTGGAACACCATCACACAGCAGAGATCGTCGCCTCCACTGCCCTCACTGTCCTCGCGCATTCACTCATCGCATGGGCCTATTCGGTCACATGCGCATCCATGACAGCGGCATACACCACAATGCCGACAACACCGATACACCACGCACATCGTCCGCTCCTGCCATTCTTAGCGCCCCTGACGCCCCCACTACCATGAATGACATCGCCCCAGCCTCTACCGATTTCTCCTGCCCACACTGCGCCCGCAACTTCAACTCACGCATCGGCCTGGTCGGTCACCTGCGAATCCATCGCACGGAGGCTGGTGAACCAGTGCCTGGGGCTCCAACATACAGTCGACGTGCCCGCCTTCACTGCCCTCACTGCTCCCGCACATTTACACACCGCATGGGCCTCTTAGGACACATGCACCTCCACGACAACCTCCGGTTAACCACGGGAGGCTAAGCTGCATCAGCACACACTACCTACACCAATACATCGACTACACCCTCACAATCACCATTTACCAGAGTATATCACGGTTTCCTAGAAACCGTGGCTGGGAAGTCTGCCAATCTGACGCTTCCACCAGACCACGCCGTCGGCTCAGTGTATGTGCTGTGTGTGTCGAGTGGCTGACCAGTGGACTGGGAGTCAGACGGCGATGGCTGCTCCATATCCCCTGAGTTTGTGAATCCTGGTGTGTGCGTTATGGGGGCCAAGTCGTGCTATGGCGTGCGAAGACGGTTACGCCGATCCGTCAGCCAATGCGCCCACTCCCACATCAGGCAACTGACCGGCTCGGACAGTGTCTGATGGTGGGGGTTGGGGACAGAGTGAGGTTGACAGCTCAGCGCATGTTTCTCACTATAAACAATCTGACGCGCTTAAAACTATCATGGTGCGCTAAAAGCCGTGGCTTGGAAGGTTGCCAACTGACGGGATAACTCGGACCGCGTGGTCAGCCCAATGTGTGTTTTGTGTGGAGTGGCTGACTGGCGGACTGAGAGTCAGGCTGCAATGGCTCCTTTTTAATTTGGTCTTTATGGCACCCCCACTCTGTGGGATCCGAGCCAGGTGTGGTGGCACGCCCAGGGGCGGCTCCGACCGCGCCAGTCACCTGTGCCCACTCCCATCTCCGGTCTTCTTGACTGTGTCATGAGACCGGGCTCAGGTGGGGAAGGAGAAGAGTGTGCGGTAACGTTAACCACCGCGGTTGGAAGGTTGCCAACTGACAATTACACTCAGACCTCGCAGTTAGTCAAATGTGTGTTGTATGGAGTGGCTGACTGGTGGTCTTCGAGTCAGGCTGCGATGGCTCCTTCTTAACGTGACCTCTGGCTTTCTCACACATGTGAGATGTAAGCGGTTAAACCCCCTGTTGTGTGAAATCCTGGTGCTTGTGTTTGGGGGGCCACGTCGTGTACGTAGTACGCGTAGACGAGGTCACCAGCAGCTGTGCCCGCTTCCGCATCAGACAACTGACCGGTTCGGACAGTGGTCTGATGGTGGGGATGGGGGAGAGAGTGAGGTCGAAAGCTCAGCGTATTTTCCCCACTATAAACAATCTGACGCGCTTGAAACTATCACGGTGCGCTAAAAGCTATGGCTTGGAAGGTTGCCAACTGAAGGGATAACTCGGACCGCGTGGTCAGCCCAATGTGTGTTTTGTGTGGAGTGGCTGAGTGGTGGACTGAGAGTCAGGTTGCAATGGCTCCTTCTAAATTTGGCCTTTATGGCACTCCCACTCCGTGGGATCCAAGCCAGGTGTGGTGGCACGCCCAGGGCGGCTCCGGCCGCGCCAGCCACCTGCGCCCTCTCCCATCTCCGGTCTTCTTGACTCTGTCTTGACACCGGGCTCAGGTGGGGTAGGAGGAGAGAGTGCGGTAGCTGCAGCGCAAGGTTACTATCACTTAAAACTAATTCACGTGCAAGTCACCGTCCCTGCTCCACCCTTCCATGGAGCATACGTGGACATTGTCGGACTACGACGGTCGAACTGTCGAACCTGGCACTTCTGCTCATCTGATAAAATTTTAGACTGACAAACAATTCTCTAACTCACGTCTCGGTGACATTTAATTTCCTTCACAAACATTAAATTACACTTGTCTCTTGCCTACACTCTACGAGGAAGAACATAGATGTAATGACTGCCTTTCCTAAGTGCTGTCTATTCAGAAAAGATCGAAGTCGTGAAATTAAGACAAACGTTTTCAAAAATGCACGGAGCACCACACAAATTTTTCAGTTTTCGCAGCATACACCCAGTGACCTTAAAGCGAAACCGCACGATAACTCCCCTTAAATGGAATGAAACACTTGTAGCCTGGAACACGATCAATTTAAGTTAAAAAGTTATCCAAAGGCGTTTTTGAGCCCATGTCTATGTGTCCACCATCACAGAACGCAGACAGAAACATCAGCAAGAATATGGCCTGTTGTCTCGTGCAGTAAGAATGTCTCAAAAGCAATGGAGCGCATTGCTGCATGATGAGATGTTCGAAATGCGCGCCGAAGCAAAGTCAGTATGCGCAGGAGCATCATGAAAATTAAGAACGATTTAAGTTCCTGTGGACAGTCTGAGTTTGGTATCATATCCCTTGCTCAGACTCTCCTTGTACGTAAAGAGGTTAGACTAAACGTATGTTCGGTGAACCAGCCAGATTCAGCTTTCTGACGGGTTGAAGAATTATTAACCGTGGCTGCCCACATTTTCGAAACAGGTTAAGAGTTCAAACTGACTGACACCAAGATAATTGCTCATGCCGGAAACAGCACAAGCCTAGAATTGATTGAAGCCTGCACCTCAGATGAGAAATTAGTTGGCATACTGCGCCCTACGTAGGCATCTACAGACCTGTAGCTAATAACCCCCTATAAGCGTCGCTTGTTCTGTTACTGCTGTCATCTTTAGCAAAGGACTCCTGCATGAGTTCAAATGCTCAGCGAAATTAAAAATAGTACACGGCTAGCCTTTTCGTTAATTACCCTCAAGTCGCTCAACGTCCTTTCATTGGTACTCTTAATGTTAAGTTTCTGAGAAAAAACATTCTCGTTTTTATTTCACTCCCTTCATGGAACGCGCCTCAAATGATTTTCAAACCGTAACGAGTCTGAAGATATTAACAAAATGGCCAAAATATTCAGGTCCCGTTTTTTAGGCCTTCCTACCAAACCCATTCGCGTGTTCTAACGCTGGAAGGTAACCTATGGGCATTCAGTAATAAAACTACTATTTTTTTATTTTAAAAAAATTGTAGAGGGCATTTCCTGCATTTGTAAAAAGAACGCGCCGAAAAAAATATTATTTTAAATGTCAAATCAGATATCTAAACAATGAAGCCGGATACATTATGGTTAACTGAATCTCGGCTGCACTCTGTAATTTTTTGCTGTTGAAATCTTTAAATAAACTAACAAGAGTTCGTTGAAAGGCGTAGTGGAGGCTGTCTTCTTTACATTAGAACGACTCTGCCATCTTCTCGATATGATAAGAAGAGTTCATCCATTTCCGGATATTTCCGCTCTACCTTATTTGTCCTGTAGCATAAAGGAACGGCACTGATCTTTTGTGTAGATATCCTTCTTGTTATTCTGACAATGAGACTCACATCCACCAAATTTTTTATACTTTGTTGAGAGTCTATTCAATACTTAAGTTTTGCGAAGGATATTTAGTTTGTCAACATTTGCCTGGCATACGCATGCTTCCCCTGCAAAATTGAAAAAAAATACGGATAATATTCGCTTCCAAATAAGCCCCGAATTGTTCACTCAGAGACCAGAAAGGACAATATTGGGAAATTAGGCTTTATTGTTGTCATCTTAATTCATTTTAGAAATTTCTCAATACATTTTTACAAGTGCTTACGAACTGGATCTCAGTTTTTTTCCGATTTACCCTTCTGCAAATGCAATACCAAAGCAAAATCACGAGCCTTTACTTAGAAAGGACAAAGAGTTTTTTTAAGGTGCACCTGGCTAATATTACAGAGCTGGTTTCTAGTATAATATTTTCAAGCAAGAGATGCAATATCGAATTAACCAAAAGTTAAATTTATGCCAACAAGAATAATCTCCATATTAGGGCTCCTCCAGAAGTTCTCAAAAAAACGACCTCAAATTTTCTATATTCGATGCTTGGCACACAATACACTTGAGTTTGACAATTAGGTAAGGATACCTTGTATGGCCGCCTAAACAGGACATGGGAAGAGCAAATTCCCATAATACATGTAGCTTTGCGTCAAATTCTGGAGCAATTATGTTTCGGATTAATGTGAGGGTTAAAGTTGAGCTAAGGAATAGGTTTAAACTTGAGGATAGGGTAGGAGTTGGGGTAAGAGCACAATAGGCGGTCACAGATTAAATGCTTAAACCCAAGAGCCTGTCTTACGGGAACCCTGGTAATAGGGATTTTTTGGGGGGGGCATTAGAATAACAAAAAGCACAAAAAACGATGAAAGTAAATTACAAACCGAAATTTATAAATAAACGTTAAAATTTAAATGACGTGAAAATAACCCGTATAAAGTGAAAAAAGAAATGGTAGGCATCCAATGAAATGGAAGCTCTGTAAATAACTGTCCCCATTGTCCCCATTGAAAGTTCTGTAAATAAGTGTCCACATTGCCCCCATTGTCCCACTCTCAGCCCTGTGAAATGAAAGCACTGTAAATAATTGTCCCCATTGTCCCACGGTCAAACTGGTTAACTGTAGCTTTACAAGACATCCTACTGTAAGCTTTTAAGTAGCAAAAACAATAGCTTTTTAATTGGGACCCGCCTATTGTGCTTCCATCGAGTTTTGGGTAAAGGGTCATGATTAGGCTGTTTTAAGGTTTTTATCGTGTAACGGCAAGTTTTAGTTTAAGGGTAGGGTTAGGGTTAAGATTAAGTATACCGTCTAGTTTTATGTTAGGTTAGGTTCTGGCGTTAAGAAACAGGTATATTTACTCCTCCTGAAATTTTCTGCAAGGCCACCTATTTTAAGCGGGTGGGGTGGTCCTATTACCGTATCCTGTTTAGTCGGTCTCACATGGCATTCCTACCGGCAATTAATAAGCCGCCTCATTATTCCCTAAACCTAATCAACTATTAACCCAGCTGTTAATTCTTGCCCTAAACCAACACCTAACACCAACCTTAAACCCACGCCTAACCCTCAACGCAACTTCATCCTTAACCCTAAACTTGCACCCTTAGTCCAACCACGTATTAACCCGTAGAATTGTGCACTGTTTATACTATATTTCTACCAAATAAGTAGTTCATTTTTCAAGCATGTGCATGCTTTTGATAAATTCTCGTCGAAGCGGTACATTTATATGATTTGTTGGCGTCGTTCCAGGGTGGCAGGGGGACGGAGGGGAGAGAGGGCGCGGAGGAACGTATACAGTTGAACGACCGTTGGCCATGCTAAGCGTGGTTTTTACGGGGGGTTCTTTGGTGCACAAAAGACCAGCTTCCTGAACTTGATAGCGGTCGCTTTTGCTGTTGCTGGCAGACGCTGAATCAGGGACTTGGTATAGTTTGGAGAACACTATAAATCACACTGAAGGCTTCATTGGGTCACACGATGCCTGTAATCAACAATGTGTGCGCGAATAGCCCTTTTGTGTCCTATTCATCGCCTTTTCTTAGTCATATCAGGCGGTTTTCCCTTATTCTTTATGACAGGCGCCCACTCGCCTTCCCAGTAGCATGAGTGAAAATGTTATTCAGAGAAGGTAGGGATAGTTTGCCAGATCACACCACATCTCTGTGTATTTATTCCCTTACTGACTCCTGTGGAGTGTGTTTTACTGTTCGCACACATCGTGTAGACCCCAAAGAAGCCATTTGTGTGATTTGTTATGTCCAGCAAACTACCCCAAGTCCCTGGGTCAGCGCCCGATAACAACAACGAAAGTGACCGCTTTCAGGTGGAGATAGCCGGCCTTGTGCGCGCAAAGGGCCTCCTGCAATCTCCGCGCCTTGCGAAGTCAATGTTTGTTTATATACATGCTCTCTTCCGAGCCCTCACCTCTCCTCTTCTGGAACGGCTCCACCAAACCCTCATTACCGCTTAACTAGTTGTCTCTTATCACCACGCTCCTATTCACAGGACTCACTTTATGACAAGACTAACATCATTAGTTGCATGTTTTAACCTATACCCCGTTCCCAGCCCGAGGATAATGTATTTATATCATGCTTTGCTCGCCAACTCGTTTTCTGAATCCGTTGATGGAGCTTTTCACGATTATACCAAATATCCAACTGAATTACGTGGAGCCTGTCGGCGACGTTTAACTACCTTACGCTAGGTTTCGATATAATTATATATTGCACACTTTTCCGGGTTGACGAGGGAGAAAGTGGCTCATAGTGTAGTGTTACAAATCGAACTCTAGAAAGCATACGTTAGAATGCCAAATTACAAAAAGATGCGCAGTGTTCATTAATCATTATGCGCCTCCACATCATTGGTCAAAGGCGGTAACGCTTATCATAATTCATCAGAATCATGACCTACGTTCTATATTCTGCTTGGTTGAGTTACTTAAGTGTGCTATAAGTCACTGTTTTTTTTTCAGTCTGAACCCCTCCCATTGCTGTTTACTCAAGTCAGCCCAAAATCAACTCCATGTTACTTAAATTAATATATAGCGTCCGAAAACGTTGGTTGTAACACGCGCAGGATAATGTTAACCACTGGGAAAATCTCCTGACTCAGTACACACCGAACAGGTTTTAAAGTCATGTTATCACTCTCATCCAATTTATCGGCAGAAAATGAGTTAAACGGGTAAAAATATAAAAATATGGGGAGACGCAGCTCGATACACCGGGAAACTATAAATAATACAAGGAATGAATGAGGATTTACTATCTGAAGAAAGAAATTATGCACCATCTTCATTAGCCAATGGTATTCCCGGTTTTTACCACAGAAGATCCATACATCAAGGGCTACTTATTTTGATGTCTTGAACTTTCTTTAAAAACGGACATATTGTATCGAAAGCGGTCTCCAGATTAATCCCCAATTCTTGTATGTGCTCAGGTTAGGAATACCTAGCTTCTATTATGAAGCTCTCTTGATGCTAACGGAGGGTGTCTTCAGCTCATACTGCTGTAAGCCCTTCCAACTCTATAACGCAGGACTTTCGTGTTAATCTTCTTTCTAAGGCCAGATGAGCCATTTTTCCGTGACTTAATTATGGCAATTATTGCATGAGAGAGTGGTTCGGAGAAATATCAAATGACTTACCTCCTTCTGCGTCAACCATTTAAACCCATAAAATTGATTGAACTTCCCCTTTCTTAGACCTGTCGAGGTGGTGGGGTAACAGGCGATGAGTAGAGGGATGTGGTCTCTATGATGGTGGGAGTAATGGAATTGATGCCAGGAGTGAGGGTGGGGGAGTTTAAAGGAGGGTTGGCAGAATTTGACGTAGAAGTTGGAATGGTAGGATTGTTGGTGTATTGCCTCCGAAGACGTCAAACCAGGCCGATTCGCGCGCGGAAGATGCGTTGACAGCGCGGGCATGTTGGCAGGGCCTAGGCACCGACGATGTTGGTTCGGGGCACTGGTGTCGTTCGTGCCGCTCTTTTGGCCTTGGCGGCGGTGATCCGGTTGGCCTCATAGATTGCTGAACCAGTCTTCACAGATCTTCTCCATGGCGGTCTATCCTGGGCGAGGTCCTTCCAGGTCGCCGGGTTGATTTTCAGTTGCTTCGGCGATTTCTTCAAAGTGTCCTTGCACCCGAAGTGACATCTCCGTAGAAAATTCGTTTGGGAGGTCGCTCGTCGTCCATTATTACCAGGTGACCGATCCATCGCAGTTGCACTTGCCTCAGCATGGCGTTGATACTGATGATTCCGGTCCGCTCCAGGACTTCCGTATCTGGGATTCTGTCTTGCAATCTCAGCTTCAGTATTCTGCGGAGGCAGCTGAGATGGAAGTGATTCAGCTTCATGGTTTGGTTCGAGTAGATTGTCCAGGTCTCCGCTCCGTAAAGGAGTGTCATCAAGACAACGGCCTTGTACATCTTCAGTTTGATGTTCGGGTGAATACCGTGGCGATTCCACACGGAGGCCTGCAGCCGGCCGAAGGCCGGACTATCTTTGGAGATCCGTTGGGCAAACTCGGCATCGATTCTCGTGTTGCGTGACAGCGTGCTTCCTAGATAAGCGAAGGTTTCCACGTTTTTCAGTTGAGCACCTTTGAAATTGATTTGGGGAGCATTGTATTCCGCGCTGAGTGGTGGCTGGGGCATGACAACCGTTTTGGCTGTACTGATTGTTAATCCAAAATCGGCGCAGAAGTTTATACTCCTTCGCATGTTCTCCTCCATCACGGTGTTAAGGGCGCAGTCGTCCGCGAAGAGCAAGTCATGGACTGTACCAGAAGACACGCGCGTTGAAGCCTGCATACGCTGACTGTTGAGAAGGTGCCCGTCAGTTCTGTAGGCGATGCGGATCTCAGAATGTTCATCATGGTAGGCGTCCATCAGCATAGCCGAGAACATGAGACTGAACAGGGTGGGAGCCAATACGCAGCCCTGCTTCACTCCGTTGGTCACTGCGAATGCTTCGGATACCGTCCCGTTGTCAGTGACGCGCACCGTCATCCCGTAATGAAGCTGACGCACCATGTGCGTGAACCGCTCAGGACAGCCGAATTTCTGCATGACTTTCCACAGTCCGTCGCGATTCACCGTGTCAAAGGCTTTCGCCATATCCACGAATGTAGTGTATAGGTGAGTTCGCATCTCCTGGCACTTCTCTTGTAGCTGGCGGGTGGCAAAGATCATATCGGTTGTTCCACGGTGTCGGTAGAAGCCACATTGGTTTTCCGGGAGCAGGCTCTGCTCTAGGTGACCGTTCAGATGATTGAGAAGGTTACGGGCGAAGATCTTCCCGGCGATGTTGAGCAACGAGATGTTTCTGTGATTATCACAGAGTTGTCAGTTCCCCTTCCGTTTGTAGAGATTGACGATGGTCGCGTCTTTGAAATTCTGAGAAACTTGTCCTTGGCGCCACATCTCCTGGAAGAGTGTTGTGAGTTCTGCCATCAGCTGGGGCCCACCGTGCTTGTAGATGTCCGGTGGGATTGCGTCGGATCCTGGAAATCTGCTGCAAGGCACGGATGGTGTCTGGTAGGGAAGGCGGCAGATCCAGGTCATTGTTGGTGTCCACTTGAGGGAGCTGGTCAATGGCAGCATCGGAGATGCCTGATGAGCAATTAAGGACACTTCTGAAGTGCTCGGCTCAGCGCTTCGGAATTTGCGATTTATCTGTCAGCCGTTTTATGCCGTCAGAGCTGAGCAGCGTTGCAGTCCCCTTGATGGCTTTGAAAAAGTTTTTCATTTTATTGTGGTCTGCATACCCCTGGATTTCCTCAGCTTTTCGGATCATTCAGGCATCCTGCATCGCCGCAGCCGTTGCTGTACAAGCCGCCGGCATCTGAAGAAGGCTGCTTTGGTGGCGTCAATCCGGAGGTCCATGTAGGCTTTGTGTAGTCCATTCTTCTCCGCGAGTAATTTGCTGATGTTGGCGTCATTGTCGTCAAACCAGTCCTGGTGTTGACGGTGTGCGCGTTCGAGGAATTTGAGAGCGATAGACTGGATAACATTTCGCAGTTGACACCATCGTGTCTCCACGGTAGCATTATCAGCTGGAGCATGCAGATCCTTCAGCTTCTCGGTAATTTGGTTGCTGAAATCAAAACAGTGAGCAAGCAAATTTAACAAAAGTGTATTTAACTTACCTGGCGGCCGCTTATCTTGGGGCCTTCGTCGGGGTTGCAGTCGGAGTCTCATCTGGGAGATGACGAGATGGTGATCTGTCCAACCATCGGCATCGCGGATCGCCTTGGTCACCAGCACGTCCTATTGATCTCACCTCCGGACGAGAAAATAGTCCAGAAAATGCCAGTGGGGTATAATTGTGTCTCTCCTCTCAAAGGGCTCATTGACATCTCGGCCTAATATTAACAGGTCTGGTCCTAGTTCTGAAATGCAGAAGGAGCTTATTAATACAGTGCCTTGGATTTCTGGTTCAAAATACTCTGAACTTTACCTTCTACTTCTCTTCCAACCACTCCATTAACTTATCATACCTCGTGACCACGAACTTCAACTGCAGCCGCTTTTAACCCTATCGTAAGCTTACATTTAATTTCGGAGTCACGATCGACCGTTACCCTATTCAAACGTAGTTCTCCTTTCCTTCCTGTGAAATCTCGCGAGCCACACAACAACCAGGGTTCGTTTCAAAGACAATGCCCATTCCCACTTCAAAGTGAAGGAAACTTGATCTAAATTTGATAACCTTTGCCACCTTTGCCATCGACTATGCCTTTGCACCCAATCTCGTCTCTGAACCTTAAGAGTCACGTTATACCCTGACAAAATGCGGTTTTGACACGCTAGGCTCCAATCTATGGCCTTTTATTTCACATCCAAAGAGTAATGAAGTTGATCGTTTCAACGCTAACCTTACTCGCGAGTCAGGATTTGGAGCAACTAGAACCATTAGTTTTATGTGAATGGTCCTAACCCCCATCCAATTTCAGGTTTCCTTTAAAGGTCTGCCCACCCCTTCTAAACTAGATCAGCGTTCTAACCCCCACTTTCCTCGCTTACTGCCAACAAGCCTATCCCGATTTATTCCGTTCGATGTTTTTCATATCAGAAAATGTTATCCCCAAATATTTTAAACCCTACTACCAACCACCTGTTATTGACTTTTCATCTGCCAATAGTTCTAAACCCAATAGAAGCTAACGGGCGAGTTTCAGTAGCAGCTCAGCAGAAGAAAAAAAGAAGAAGAAGAGGCCATCAATGGAACATGGTGTTTATTGGATTGATGTTTCAGATTCTCTCTCGAAACCTTATCATAGACAATTGCAACAGCAGTTGTCCTTGAGGAAGGGTTCGAAAGAAAATCCAAAACTTCAGGGCTATGTCAGTACGATCACCCTCTCAACTCCTCGTAGACCTGCATGGTTAAGCCATCCAATCGGACGAAAGCCTGATCTCTTCCGACGTGACTTCGATATTTTCATCCACCCACAGCATTTTGCGTAGACAATCTTACGCAAGAGACTTGAAGAGGCATAAGACGAGCCTCAGAGTCCACTTAAAAGTGAAAACCTCATGAAACTGTTCAAATAATGCCAAAAAACTTAATTTGACTTTGCTGGAGAAACCTATGAGTGGATCAGAAGAACCCCCGTAGGTTTCCCGATCTCCAGTTTGGTAGCAGATCTGGTCCTATAGGTGCTAGAAAATCTTACCTTCGTCCAAATTGAGCCTGTTATTTGGCGCCATTACGTAAACGACACATAAGCGTTCATAATTTGCTCCATTGAATCTTCCCTGATTTCAATTTACAAGAGGAAAGAAGATAAAGAGCAGCAGCTTCCTTTCCTCGATGTCCTCTTCGCGCAAAATCCAAACGGTGAAATAGGGATGACAGTTTAAAGGAAGTTAAAGAACACCATACGGGTCGTCAACTTTCCCAGCAACCTCCGGTGGTTCACAAACGAAGCTGGATAAGAACGCTCTTCGGTTTGAAATTTGCTCGTCTCCAAGTGTTTTCGATATTTTGGTCAATATTCTGTGCCCGAAGTCACGCCTCGGGGAAATAATTTGAAATTGGATCATTTGACGTCCGTGTTTTATGACGTTCAGCTTACAAGTGCTGAAAGATATCGTGATCGTTAGGCACGATATGATTTCAATCCAGACAATCGCTATCAGAACCTAAACAAAGTGAGTAGCTTAGTTTCCTTTGGATTTCTGTGAAAACCGACAATTATTGGCTTCAGAAAATAGTCTTCCGCCAGAAAAATCGTCGGCCATCAACAAGGAACCGAAAACTACTGACAAACTCGCTTCAAAGACTGAGTTGTTCTTTCCTTTATACCAGCAATTGATACTTAATTCGTTTCGGAAAAGTGCTTCTTATTGCGCTCAGTAAACTAGTCAGTTGATAATTTATCTGCCCATTAAAATTAATGAATTCGAGTTTATATCTTGCTGGCATGGGAAACGCAAATTTTAACGACCCAACTATGCTTGACAAAATTTGTTGCCTTGACCGATATTTGAAACACTAACCTGTCGATTAGCAACTGACGCTCTTGGTTGCTCAGCCAAGACTCGGCAGCCAGCAGACAAATATTGCGCATACTCCAAAACTAATGATCTAGCTGACCTTTGTAAACCATTTTGGATTTCATATAAAAAATCTTACCGGAAACCCTCAGGTCACTCTAGACTGGCCAAGAAGAACCCCTTATCAGTAATATTTACTAAACCAGTAGGCTCCTGAAATGGATTACAAGAAAGATAAACAATAAAGGGCTGTGTTGGATGCCAAGAACTCAGAACAAGAGTTTTGAGCTTAGAAGGAGACCACGATCTCCTCTCGGAAATAAAAACAGTGCTCATCAAACATAACAAAACCAAATACCAAAAAGACCATTCAAAGAGCTAAAAACATCAGCGTGCTAGATTATAAACATTACAAGTAAACGGTAAAGGTCGATGGGCACAATGTTTTAGCGAAACAAAAAGAGAAAAAGAACGAAGTCATCAGAACAAACCTTTGAGTCAGTTGAAATGCAGGGGACCAAAAAGAAAATAGACAAGGATGTAAATAATTATCGAGACGTTCACAAAACCCCGGCTCTAGCAAAACTTCTTGAAAAATTATCTTCAATCAAATTCTCGACTTTTGCTTAGAAAATAAGCTCTTAAGCGACTCGCGATATGTTTTTCTACCTGGGAGATCATGCGAAGTGTGTCACTTAGCTTTTCTTAAACTCGTCACTTCCCTTCGTAATGAGCAGCAGTCAGTGGTTGTGATCTACTTTGACCTGAGCAAAGCCTTTGACAAGGTACCGCACAGACGTCTTCTGGTGAAACTGGAAGCCCTCGGCATCCGGCCTCCTCTCCTTGACTTCATTGGTTCCTACTTGTCTAACCGCAGCCAGAACGTCTTAGTAGGTAAAAGCTATTCGAGGCCTCAGCCGATCACGAGTGGTGTTTTTCAAGGCACGGTTTTTGGTCCCCTTCTCTTCATTCTTTACATAAACGAAATTTCAACTTTACTCACAAATTAACAAAATTTCGTTTACGCTGACGAGCTCAAGTGCATTTATTCATTTTCTAAAGACACTGCCAATAGTTGCATTGATAAAATCAACACTGATCTACTTATGCTCTCACGTTGGAGCTCTAGTTGGCAGATGGAATTTTCTCCATCCAAGAGTAGTTTCATGTGTTTTGGCCCCGCCAAGCTGCCTGGACCCCTAGTATTTTAAAATAGTACACTTTTAGAACGATCAACCATAAAAGACTTAGGTCTAAGTTACACAAATAAGCTAGCATTATCGCCTCATGCAGATTGAATTTCTGCAAAGGCTGCACAGGTATGTGGTTTTATATCACATAATTTCTTCCTTCCGGAAATAAAGTTAAACCTATACCGCATGTTTGTTCTTCCTATCCTAGAATACTGCTGTCCCTTCTTTGGGCTTATGAACGCCTCTGATCGCAGTACGATTGAAAAAGTTCAGAGGGTTTTTACTCGAAGACTATTTTCTCTTCCTGGATTCAGTATCTCTTATACGGATAGATGCCAGTTAGCAAACATTAAATTTCTGTGGGTTAGAGGACTCGAAGCCGGTCTCTGCTTCCTGTTTCCCATTAACACTAGCCCAAATCTCCCACGAATTAACGCTCTCACTCCGGTAGATCGACCCTATGTCACTCGTAATTCCTCCATGATCATTTCACTACCCCGTAGCTCCACAACTAACCGGTCTCAGTTTTTTGCCTCTAAATATGCTTTTATATGGAATAATCTTCCACTGCAAATTAGGTTGTCGTCTACATTAGCTATTTTCAAAACCAAAGTACGCAAACATTTAACTTCGGAAGATATAAAGTCCTTATTGTCTGTTTCCTTCCCAAACTCGCAACTTTTGGATTTTTAAAAGGGCCCTCCTGGTTTTTGAGGCAGCTCCCTTGATATTATATTGGTCTCTAATTATATTTCCATCATCCTCTGCAGAGTCAATCTTTGCATTCACTTTTTTTCCCCTCCTTTTAAACTAGCATTACCGACTCTTGACAACCTTGATACTTTCCTCCGAATTTGCAACCCTGACGATAGTCTCCAGGTTCTGTTGATGATCAAGGTGGGTTCTGATGGTTTCGCCTCTTTGGTGATGGACTATGCAGTCAGCAAGGTCGCATCTCGATGATGATCTCGTGACCTTTACTGTCCCCCCTTCGTTTCGACCAAGTTGTCTACGATGATTTCGTCCTCTCTCACCTCCACTGGTGTTTATAAACAATAGCTCTGACTGCTATATTATCTCTCACCCGACAAGGAGCTTTCCGAACCCTCATACGTTGTCAGCAAAATCTCATTGCTATTTAGCTATTAGCATTTAGCTATTAATTTTTTAGTGAAGCAGTTTTTTTTCTCCTATTTTTTTAAATTGGCGGCTCGCTGAACTCCACCTCCGATTTAACCCGAGGAGTATTTTTTTACTGCTTCTTTTCTAGTTCACCGTATATGCCAAAGATTGTTGACTTTTGTTTTAAAAATGGCAAATCGTTTTGAATCGGATATGTTTACCATACTACTCATTTCCGCTGTTCATATGGATGCTCACATAGTGCAGCAATTATCCACTTTGTATTTATTAAAACCACGGTACGAAGTTTTTAATGATGGGGCCCTCTGGGCCTTAAATATACAATTTATTTATTTATCACTATGCCTTGCATTTCCCTAGGCTTGGCAAATCCGGGGCTCACAGTATCCGTTTGCACAAAAGTAAATCAGCGATAAATGGCCCCTGGAAAAAAGCAAACAGTAATCGTGAGGTATATTCAACATCATGAAGGAGCGCCAGCAACGCGTGCTATACGTGTCCATCGGGATACAATGAAACAAATCGTGGAAGCCTGTGAAGTAATAGCATAAACGTGTTCACTCCAGATGCCTGTGACTTATCGGTAGACCTGGATGCCATAAACATATGTGTAGGCTCCCGGGAGCTATTCGAGCGAACGCAGTATCAGAATATCTTGCGGGGTTTGAAAGATCCAAAGCGATGTCTGAACATCAACCAGCAGACTCACCGATGAAGGGCAATCATGAACACCGTAATAAAGGCAGTAAAAAAGTATCTGCTTCATCCCTCCATCACTTAACGAAAGCAGGATGCATACACATGTTCGTTGCCTGAAAAAATTATCTGTCTTGTAGTTCAGGGGGCCCCGAGGCTATTGTGGGAAACCCAAAATAAAGGGTAAAACAGGATCTGTTGACATTCCAAAATTTATTGAATGATACTCAAGAACTGAGTGTGGTAATCGAACTCCAAAAGATCTTTAGATTGTGGCCTCTCGTTAGAAATGAAATCCAGGAGGTGCGAATAAGGTAATTGAAAGTCGTCTTGAGAAGCAATCAGCAGGTAGATCTACCGCTGGCTCGAAATTCCAGGCTGCGAAACAATCATCTTGGAGTGTTTTTTTCATTAGTGCTAGTCTTTCATTGATCGGCTGAAAACGAGGACACTGGTAACAGAACGGAAAAGACATCAATGCGAGGGGAAAGGAACCTGAAAATATATCACAATAAAATCATAGAAACGATGCGCTATTTTTCTGGATTATCCACTGAAATTTACGGCAGTTTCACCGGGGAACAACCCTACCAACTGCTTATTAATTTGAAACCAAACACGGGGCAGGATATAACCTTTGAAATATCCAACAATAATCGTCAGGCGAAAGACAAACAAACAATTACCCGAGATCGAGAGAATGAAACAAGATGATAATGATATTCACAAATTTGCAAAATGGATGAAATCAAACTGGTCGTGAACCATTTACAACCTGACTTCATAGCTATACCAGATGTCAGGCTAGACGGATTTCACCTTATCCACATGAACTGAAACGGAAGTAGGGGAGGAGGAATCCTAATGTTTATACCAGCTGGCATTAGCTGTCTTCCGGATGGGCCATCACCGAATAAGAAAACGCTGTTGGAACTACTTAATTGTCATTTGAAAGTCCTAAACTAACTGGACCTCTTTATGGCCATGGTATATTTTCCCTCAGGATGGAGTTACCGCAAATCTGCCGTAGCAAGTTCGTAGTAATACTTGGAGATTTCAACTCCTCGGACATCGATTGGGAATCGATATTCTGCTCGTAATCAGAAAATTCCTTTTAAACAGAAATTACTTCGGATAGTAATTGACGAGTTCCTAACCCAACACGTCACAATCCACCTTCGGTCCCGAAATAGGCAGCAGTCAAGCTGTTTGGATCTCATTAGTAGTAGAGACGATAATTACATCCATGGTTTAAGTTCATATGCGCCTCTTGAACGAAATGTTCATTGCTTGAAAGTACACTTATTTTTTCTGTTCCCGAACTTCGATTAGTTAGGGAGAGAAATGTACGGAAAGGGGATGATACCAAATAAAATAGCTAATAAACGAGATAGACTGGAGACCTGCACACGTCCCTGACCCAAGTGCTGCCCGTTTATTCGATGGGAACTTGATTTAGCAATTTTAGGAGAGCTGATGTCCACTTTAAAGGATATCATACGTCTCCCGAACCAAGTGGGTGACATCAATATAAACAGGAATCTCAAGAAGAAAAGAAGCTGGTGGAGAACATACGCCAGGTATCGAAAACTCGAGCAATTATTTCGCGAGTTCGGTGGCTAAATCTTCTTAGAAAAGAAAGGTCAGCCTTTGAGTCAGAAAAAGTCAAAGGCATACGACCAAAATTGAAATTTTTTTTTCTAAAGTGAATTAGGCAAAACGAAATCGGGAGTCTAATAGCCTTTAGATTATCAGGGACACAAGATAACCGATAACTCTGATAAGGCAACCTCATATCTAATTTCTTTATGTATATGTTTACAGAGGAGCTGTCTTTTGAGAAGGAAGAAAACCAAACTATTGCACACCTACAGATAAAATAAGCACGATGATATTCCCAACAGACACACTAAGGAAACCCTGAAGCACCTACAGTTCACTTAATCGCCTGGCTTGGATGGCATGTCTGCAAATATTCTGAATGAACTAACCGACCAACTGGCCTCTCTGCTCTCCAAGATCATTGAAAGTTTGATGGGGGTGGGGGCTCTGCGCACTAAGTGGAAACTCACCAACCTAACCCCCATCTATAAAGGAGGAGAGAGGACATCACCAAATAGATTCAAACCAGTCAGCCTCAGAAATATCTGTTGCAAAATGGTGGAGAAGATAATCAAAACGGAACTGATGAGGCATATTGAAGAGAATAACTTCCTAAGTTCATATCAACATTGATTTAGAAGTGGTTGATCCTGCGGCGATAGTTCAGTGGTATTACTGTCATTTCCACTGACCTCGGCAGTGCCACGTATTTTCTTTGGAAAAACTTGCAAATTGAAATTAGTTCGTTACCAGTCTATCTGCATTCAAGCGAAGACTGCGAATTTATTTTAACACTGATTCGATTATCCTTTTATTTTCCTCATCTTTTCCAAGCAGCTTTCTCCATGACTC
This sequence comes from Schistocephalus solidus, assembly GCA_017591395.1. NCBI lineage: Eukaryota > Metazoa > Platyhelminthes > Cestoda > Diphyllobothriidea > Diphyllobothriidae > Schistocephalus > Schistocephalus solidus. The sequence goes on along the minus strand of WEDG01004911.1, from coordinate 109,218 downwards.
AGAGAAAGGACCATCGGGAATTTAAGGGACCTTTTTGAAACTTTTTACTCTAACTTGAATCGCCAAGGAACCATGACGTCTTCTTAAACCACCAGTCATTTAAACGATAAAAGTCATTCGGACGTACACAGTCTAAAATGCTCCCGTTGCGTTGGATACTTACTATCATCAGAATTCAAATTCTGGATCCTGAGATGCTGAGGCCTCAAGTTCAATGACGCCTTTTCGTGAGATTTTGTTTCATGCGCCTTAATCATCAAAAAAAGAACCATATCGACGTTTCATTATCTCATTCTGAAATGCTACTACAGTATCAGCCTACTCTTACCCTTAACTTAGTTTCCTTAGCATTTTTTCATACTCTGTATTCGAAAAATGTGGCCTATTGAACTCTGCCTCCATTTTCAATGAAGAGTTTTTTTCACTGCCTTTTTTCCAATTCACAATTAATTTCAAAAAATTTTCTAACTATTGCCCTAACAAGACAGTTTCTGCCTTCATTGTTACATATCTCTACATTTTATCTACGCACATTGTCATATTTTATTTGGGTACTAACGTTTGTTTCGAAAGTGCCTTCTCGGTGTCAACCAAATATAAATTCTAAACCTGCCCACATCTCTGAAAAGCTGGACGAAATCATCAGCAATTGGTTGGATAGTCGATGAGGTCTACATTGACTTAAGCAAAGCCTTTGACAGGGTTTCTACACAGACATCTGATTTTGAAGCTGCGTCAAATGTGTGAGACTGGCAGCCTTCTGAAATGGCTGGCCGACTTTCACACAGGCAGGTGCCAAAGCGTTTGTATTGGAGATGCCAAGTCAGACTGGGAACCGTTCACACTGGAGTTCCACAGGGGAGCGTTCTGGGTCTCATTCTTTTCTGACATACGTGAACGAATCCCTTGATTGTCTGACATGCGAGACTTTCATGCTCCCTGATGATCTAAAATTACGGAATTCAATTGAAAAACCGGAGGATGCGCGGAACTTACAAAATAACTTGGATCGTTTGCAAACATTGTGTGATGAGGGGCTGCTGAACCTTAACTTCAACGAATGCCAAATCATCCGACTATGGTCTAGTTGCACAAGGGGGATGAGTTTTGAATATCATTATTTCATCAGCGGTCAGCAACTCAACGAAAAATGTCCTAAAGGACTTGGGTATGTGGATACACACACTCTCAGACCATCGTCGCACTGTGCAAAGATAGGAAAGAAAGTTATGTGTATCTTAGGAGTGATCAGGAGATCATTCTTTTATTTTAGCGAAGAACTATTTGGGTTCGTGTTTGGAACATTTGTCCAGCCGGTGTTGGAATATTGCGTTCAGGCATGGCGCCCCTGGACGAAGCATGATTAAAGTCTATTGGAGGGCGACGAAACTAGTCAGTGGATTTGAATGCCTACCCTATGAGGGCCGACTAGAAAGACTACAATATTTTCCTCGCTCTTAAAGGGTATACAGAAGGGATACGATCTTAGTCTTCAAATTTGTCAGTGGAGTTAATTGTGCTCTTCGAATGGTCGATAATTTTGAATTGGTCGTCAAGACAAACTGAGGACAAACCACACCAAACTTGAAGTGTGGGCCAACTTCTTTTCCCACCGGGGGATTGAAGAATGAAACAAACTGCCTACTTCAGTTGTTCAGGATGAAGGCGGTACGATATTTAAAAGAAGACTTGCTTAATTTTTGCTTGATGTTCATACCTTTATTTGACAACAATGACTGATATATTATAATCATTTCACCATGTAAAATATATATTTTGATAGCATCTCTCTGTTGATAGGATTTCCAAGGGCTCTGCCTTTGTACCTTATATATATTGAATGATAATTACAGGATTCAGACTCATTACAGCAGGCCGCAGGAAAAATTATGTGATAACCGTTATCTCCGCGTCTACTTTATGTGGAATACTTATCCGAAGGCGTTTATAAGCCGACGCCTCACCGCACTTAACAAGAAATAACATCGATGTTAAGGTGCGCTCTGCCATACATCAAGGACGCCTCGACAGCGACTAAGAGCATTTTGTGAAATTAGGAGTGTGATTTGGACACTGAGTAGCAGTGTGATAAAACCTAAGGACCGACTGAAACACAAAGAGCAATCTTTGGTAGTGTATCGCGTCCAAGCACTTAACTTTCTTTTAAAGAAAACAGGTCAGACTTTACATATGCTCGGCTTGGGTATGCCTGCACATAAATTGGCTGTGCGACTGGACGACAAATTATCGTGGATGGCTATCCAAACCTACGAAGTGGACCATGAGTTCAACCTCACTGCCATCAAGATAATCACCCACACCGAAAACAAGAGGAGCCTAGAAAAGATTGTAGCCTGTTCCTCTAATAAGAACTCAATCGATTTGGTAGAAGCATACAGAGTTTGGCGCAGTTATCGTCAGATTTCTGTCATTTATCATTGAGTGACTTGCACACCCTATAATTGACGCTTGTTTGTTGCCTTTGCTTTCTGTGGCGATTACCTCCTTCAACAGTTTGAAATCTTTGAATAATAAATAAACGTTTCCCGTGGTTGATCAATCAAAAAACTTGAACGAAAACCTTCCTATCCATTCATATTTCTATACATTCAATTCCAGTTGAGTACTGGCGTACATGGATATTTCTGTCTTAGATGGGTCCTTAATGATGACTTATTACATGCCGTTTGGGAGTAGCGAGATTTTCGGGACCGGCTGTCTTAAATATAGCACTGGAGAAAATTTGCCGTTCTTGGCCACAGATGTTCATACCATTTATTTTAGGTAAGAAGCTAGGACCAGAAAATGAGTCGTGGCATAGGAGTGCCTTAAAAAAACTTGGGTTGTTAAGCGCTAGGTCACTTTCAGCCGGTTTCGTAAAATATTGCAAAACACATTCATTTTAATGCTTAATTTGAGGTTTTGGTGGATGCAGTTCGAATATTTAAACCACATTACTTGGTGACTTCTTGATTTGCCAGCACGAGCAGCCCTGTTGTATGCTGCGTATTATTTTATTGAAGGGAGGTTCCTCTACTAGCTACTTCTGATTATATTCATCTTAATAGCGTCTACCTTGGTTAGGTTTCCAGCGTCCATCGGGAATATGTGCATGTATAAGAGGTACTCCAGGGCCCTAAATGGAGAAACTAGCAACCCATCAGCTCATGGGCCCTTCTTGAGAGGGTGCTCAGAGAGGGGATTAAGGGGCCTGGCCCCCTCGGTTCTGATGTAGCTTTCCTGCTAATTTAGGAGGCAATGTATCTCGTTTATAAGTCTATGTACGTGGTTATTAAATTCTTTTAAATGTGAAAATACGAACATTCATGTGTAAAATTGCTTTTTTAACCTAGAAAATCGGCTTGCGTTCGTAGAGTGGGCTCGAAGTTGGATAGAAGGGGCCTGGCAACGTTAACTTTGTAAGCCATAATCAGTTTTATCGCAAAGACTTGAGAAGGTTCTATGCGTACATTTAAGTGATATAATAAATTATCTTAACTCCAATATGAAATATATAACTGATAAACTTATGCTTACGCGTAGTTAGGGGAGACTAGGATGAACTGATTAAATGTGATTCTTTGGTTAAATAGGTCGTTTGGAGGGCATTTATCAGCCAAGCGTATCGCGTGCCTAGCTGCGTGAGTTAAAAGAGTTTCTAAAAAGTCCATAGCAGCTCATACCGAGGAATGGGAATCCTGTGGCCCTTTAATGATTTATAAGATTATTTTTATAGTTGTGTTTTTAAATTTCATGTAAAGCTACCTTTGCTCGATCTTAATTTTAAAAAAATGAACGGTATTTTGGTAATAAGCTGAATGTTAAAGGTGCCCTTATACCCTTTATATATCGTGTTCTGTTGTCGATGCTAAGTAACCATGAAACGGAAGTTTTACAAAATCAAGCGGAGCACCGTCTGTAGGCGGAAATTGTGTGCAAAGAGTGATAACCAAAGGCCGGGAGGCAACTGAGCAGGTAAAACTACTCCATGGATTTAATTCAGCATCCATATTCAGCTTCCGAAAGGTCCCACCAGAGACGCGATTGGCACAAAACCTGTCTGCGTCCGAAGATATGGTAATCGTCCCAATGTATTTAAATTTAGCGGATTTCATGTTTAACTATTTTCATGATATGTAACCCAAGATCAATTGATGAGCCGTTGAGGGTTATTTAATTCAGTTTGTAAATTTTACTGCTATAATGATAGAAGTAGTTTTTGTAACAACACGTAAACTGCAAAACATGCATTTTGGATACACAGAGCCATTGCATGGAATTTTGATATTGATTTGAGTGTTGGAGATTGGTGAACGTGACTACTGAAGTAGAATGTATTTTAATTCTCCCTTACTTGTTGGGGATTGGTGAACGTGACTACTGCAATTGTATGGATTTTAATCCTCACTTGGATTTTGGAGATTGGTGAACGTAACTACTGGAGTAGTGTGTATTTTAATCCTCACTTGGGTGTACGTAGTTGGTAAACCTGACTACTGAAGGGGCCCTCTGGGCCCTAAATATACAATTTATTTATTATATTTAAGGAGGTGTTTGTGATTTGTACCTTTCCATAATGTTCATCTAGCCACTTGTAGCCCACTAATCAAAACTTTGGCAATCTATTACAACACGGGCATGCTTCGGCAACCAATAGATTTCTTTTTATTATAGGAACCAACTTTGGACAACGGGAGCAAGGTCGACAGACTATGACAAACCTTTCCTACGCATGTACATATTTTTATCTTTTTAATAATAAAATACGTCTCATCATTCATTTGCGCAGTTCCTATGTCATCAGTGAGTGAGTACAGCGTGGGAATTACTTAAATGGATCCACATGAAAGAGATATTAATTATATAACCTTGGGTCGTTTATTGTGCCACAATTAGGGGTTCAGCAATAGTGACTGATTCTCAGGGAGGGCTATGTGCGCTGGGCGTTCAATATCTGGAAAAGGGAGTAGGAGCAGCGATGAAATCGTGGCCTCCTGCTGGGTGTATTTGTTTCCTGAGAGGGATTCATACCATGGACTTTTTCCCTTCTAGCTCCGCCTCCATCCCTTCAAATCCCCTCTGACCCACGGGGCCAGAGGGTGATAGCCGAGCTTGGTGCTGGTAGGGAATAAAATATGTGCTTTTATAAAATTCACCAGTCCTGGAGAGTAGAGAATAAAACAGAACGTAGGTGTTGTGTTACTGGAAATAAGATAAATGGAGCAGAGTGACGTTTCTCTCGATCGACTTCCCAGTGGAGGCGCATTTTGTACTATAATAAACCGTCATAACTCGACTTAAATCTAATTAAACATACGTTTTCGCGTAAAACGGCGCTTTGAGGAATTTCATAGAAGGCTAAAAATTTTGTGATACACTAGGTTCAAGGTACGGAGACATTTGAATCTCATATTCTACAAAAACAGAATGAGCAGTGATGCAAACGTCATTTGGATTGATGAATACATGCAATCATCCAAAATTCCTAAAATATCAACCCTTGTCCAAAGTTTCTCAAAGAAGCCTCTGCCTTCAATAGCATCCTGAAGATTTGGTGTTTGAAACTCATGCTTATTAGAAAAAGATGCTTGAGATCATGAGGAAGCTAAGCTTATTCATGACCATTTAAATAGCAAACCTGACGATTCAAAAGTCTGTCTTTATTCCTTTCAAACCTTCCTTGGAATTCGGGCCAAGATTTAACAAATGAGACTATATGACGCCTTCCCTTATCAATTTAATATGGATAAAAATGCGTAGGGGTAAGTAACATTGCAGCAAGCTCAACGACACAGTCAGTAACCTACTTCAGCCATGAGTGTGTGCATGCGAATTTTTGAGTAAAATCTTTTGTTTTTCGTTACCTCAGTTGTCATTTATCCAACAAGTTGATAATATTACTGCACGGGCCCTCTGCTTTTGATTTTACGTAGCTTTAAAGTAAGGCGCGGTGTTTACTTTAGTCTGTCTGGCACCTTGCATGTGAAACGGCTCTCGTCTGACCATGGCAGAAGTTAGAGTGGTTCTAGTTCCTCAGAATCGCCGGGCCCCTCTGAAGGAATCTTGGAAGTCAATTGTTGAGGTATGCTTGAAATGGGACATCTCACTACCGGTTAATTACTTCGTCAATAGATTGAGTTGGTTGTTAGTGGCGCCTCTCAAAATAAGCCATTGACCATGTTTTTACCATCGTGCCAAAGGTTTTGACTTCAGAGTATGTGCATAAGTGGGCATACCATCCATTAACATTATCCATGAGGCTGTTTATTTGTCAGGTGTTGTTATCTAAGAACGTAAGATGAAATTGTTATCTCACCTAAACTCCCGCGGGATTATAGACGCCTCTATCATCGGACGAAGTCGGTATGAAGATTCGGGCAGATTTCTGTTACTAATAAAAAATTATATCTGTAAATATTCACATGTGCAGTCGCTGTAGATACCTTATTATCTGATGCCTCAAATAATGTGTCTAAACACGCGTCTCTGGTGCTATAAGTTTAGGTTTTATTGGTATTCTCAGTTGTTTGGGGCAGCAGAAAATTTTTAAAAACTTCCTTTTAATCACTGCTGCTGCTGTATTGTTGTAAAACATCAATTGCACTTCCTGTCTGTCGTATAAATGCGCCGTTTTTCATCAATGCTGACTGTTTTATACCAACATTTCTCGGTCTAGAAATACAAACAAAATCCCATTTTCGGGGGGTAAGAATTGTAACAAACCTTGAATCCTGACACTCAGCAGGAACCAAATCGCAACTTTTATCCAGCACTTCCACGTCTGTTATCGGGCGCCGTGATCACTACCCGGAGTAGCGGCTTCGGCTTACCTACAAATAAGCCTCCGTCTACTTTAATGAAATATTTAGCTCTGCCTAAGCGTTAAGGTCCCCAGCAAAAAAAACAGTCTCTGGCTCTGATCTCCGAGACGATTAACACGCGTGTTACGACTGTCATTGGGAATTTTCGTACAACCTTATAGATTAACACGAAGCATGGTTCATAGTCAGTCCTTAAAAAAGTCCTGCTGGACCGGGACAGTGCCCAAAAACATTACATCAAGCTAGCATACTTCAAATCGTGCGTGAATGTGTAGGCGGGTGCTTCATATTTTGAAACGTCTTAACTTAACTTTGGAGCAACTTTTGATGCTTTGTGTTTTCTTAAGAACATCGAAATTTGTGTCCACTGCCGGTGATGTCGTCTAGTAACTCCCCATCGTGTCATTTCTCTTTGATAAATTATTATTTTATTTCTCATAATCGCTTATGAGGTTCGTTTCATTCCCAACAAGGGCGTACAATGGTCTTACGAGATAGGAACACTCTGTCTCCCTGACTAACAAACTGATAAATTTGCTGAGAAATGAATAGATCATGCTATTTGGGTACTGTTACTTAATCGTCATCGTCACATAACGTTTTTATTGTGGAAATTATAACCCTTTGCACACGAGGCTCGGCTGCATCGATTTGAAATGCTGGCCTTACGACACACTACCACATGCAGTAGATTTTGGTCAGCTAGTCAATCTGATATTTGGAGCAGGAAACAAGATCGCTATAACAATAGGTTGATTCGCCTGGCGTTTTGGATGTAGATTGCCGATACCGGAGCCGCAGTGGGATGAACGAAACCAACTCCCAAGTTGCCGTTCAATCCTCGAAACCCGATCACATATTCAAGTTAGATGAGGGGAAAATTCTCACGAGAGGTGACAATCGCTTAAGACGCAAACTACTTGAAATCTTAATTTTCTTGCCCTCAGTCGATTCCCAAGTACAATGGCCTCCTGCCTCTATATTTTGTGTCTTACCTTTGTCTGAGCATAGTACTTTATTACGTGGAGCGATTAGGGTCGCTTAGCTTGGCTCAGTTTAAAATATTTGCGTTCTCGTGGATAATTAAAAAACGCTTTTATTAAACTGGCTATAAAAATATTTTTGATCTCACCCTATGGAAAATAGCTGCACTGCAATTTTTAATTGGATGATTGGCGTTTGAAATTTTTCAGTACTCGGGGCCCAAAGGTGATGCCTCTCGCATAAGTGCTCACACCCAATTAATTATTTAGTCACTGCCTGTAAAGTGTAACTGTACTTATGTTCTATAAGTCATGTCAACGAGCTGCTGTTTAATTCTTTCTGTTACAGATTTTGACCAAACAGCTGAAACTCATGGTTTGCATGAAAACCGCAAAGCACTGGAAAGTGATGCTTCGTAATTCCCCTGAGACCGTGGATCCACAGTTCCTTCAGAAGGGTGTCGACTTCGTGTCTGCCTTCGTGAAGGGGTTTGCATTGCAAGATGCGCTCGCGATTGTACGCATAGATGGGATTTACGTTGAAAGTTTTCACATTTCGGATGTACGACAGCGTTTAAGGGTAAGCGGTTATTCTTATTATCCTTTGCCTTCTTATCGCACTGTATGCCTAATTTTGAAGATCTGATCGTAGCACCTACAGTCCTAGTCCACGGCATTCGCCTCTTGGACAACTTTTAAGTACCAGCTTTTTATCCTTAGATTCGGTGACAAATTTTTAACCCAGCCAGACAGTCTCCTGGCCTTAGTCCTCCGTATAGAATCGCTGGACTGTCTGCTCAGCAAAAAACTGAATATTAACACGACTGTGATCTTGAAAACACAACGACTGATATCGGATTTGTCAAGGAGTATTAACGATACCAGCTTCCAGACACTCAAGTCTTGCAGTTGACTCAAATGTTGAACCATTTTGCAATATTGCAAAAAAATCTAGCTTTGATGGAGCAGAAACATTGTGAAAATGTCTCCTGGGCGCCTACCGAATCATCTTTTCGACTGTGATGCCCGACCTGGTACCCAGTAATAACAATAGTCGACTGTGTGTGACCGTTGTCCCAAAACAGGTTTGCCAACGACGAATTGTATCGAAACCTGAAAGTCTTTCTCATTGAAAAGCTGGGCATATTTATAGCAGCTCAACCAGGTTGGTTAGAATTCTATCCGATTTGCTTCAAAAGATGACTATAATATCCCAGAAACTTCTTGCATCGATGTACTATCACAAGCAACCTCCTCGCGCACATCGCGGAAGCTATCCAGCTTCACGTCATCCAGTACCCCAAAATGCACACCCTGAACAAAGATCGAGTTGCTTGGACGTCTCTAATTCCACCTGCACACAGCCAACCCTGACTGGAATAAGTGTAATCGCAGGCGCTCACATCTCGTAAACATCTGAAACTGGTCAAGTTGCCATAAAGCGCCCCTACGGCAATTAGACCGCATCTACTCCCGTATCTTCTCCGAATCCAACATGGTTTTTAGTTGATAGAGATTAGGGTTTAGGAATTGCACATTTCGTTTCGCACAGGCCATTCTCAATTACTAATTTTATCACCTCTTATGTTGAAACTCCATATCTGGACCTATCACACTTGTTCGCTATTTAGCTGAACTACCTATCAGCAATTATTGTTTTCTGTCAATTGGAATGTTCTAAGCACCAATATTCTAATATACTTCAACTTTCAACTTGTTGAAAATGTATTCCATCGTCTCCGCAGCCTTTTTAATACGACCGGTCAGAGATCTTTCTCTTTACTCGTCACTAAAGTCACAAACTCAGTTTGTTTGAGCTGATCATTGTTGACTGCGACAGGTGAACTGTTTTGGGAATCATTGTACTTTTTATAACCCTGCAAAATTCAAAGGGTATCTGTTAGTTTTATTCCAACTGTAAAACCAGTTCCACATTTATCCACTTTTAGGCTGTGCAAATAGGTTATCCTGTAATAAGCTTACTTTGCTCTGATTGCAAATGAAGTCATTTGGTCTTTAGAAGGTAATCGGCAACTTCCGCAAAGTCTTGTAAGGAGAACCGAGTAAATGGGCATTTTGTTTATGCTAGCTAAGTGAGTCCTTCGGACTGGGAGTGTGCGCAAATCAGCGGTATCCTGGACGCATCCTGCGCCCAAACTAGCACGGCCTTTTTGGTAGTGATTATTTCTTCTTCATAGCTTTTCAAACGTTGATAGCCAACTAGAAGCCTTGGTATTGTCTTCTGTCTCGTAGGGCAAATTTCACTCAACTAGCAAGAGTCGTCCCGTCGGAGGAGAGTGAAACTCGCCTATATCCTATGTCGGAGATCGGGATATGACGTATCCAATTATTCGCTCCCTTTTCTTGGATAGCAAACGGTTATTACACTTACCGCTAGGGCAGACGATGTAGCAAACTGTCCTGCAATGCGCCGCGGCCAATCGTCTAGTTTATGGTCGTGAAAAACAGCTAAAGAGCAGAACATTCCTCCACCTATTGGGTGATCTTTTCTTTGTTGTTGTGAATCCGCCCGCTAAGTAGCTGTTTAAACTACTTTTTAACTTATCCATTCGGTATGCTCACCTCTAAATCGCCCAGTTATGCACGGGTGATGCACGTTTCCTTTGTCTTGCAACTGCCTGTCTGTATGTCCAAGTCCCATTTTTTGTTATTTCCCTATCTGCCGTCTCACCTAGGGTGATCACGTTGCACGAGCAGTTGGCCGTATTTGTGGTGCCAACGGTCGAGTCCGACTCTCCATCGAGAATGCCACGCGGACGCGTATCGTGGTCGCTGATCAGACCATCCACATCCTTGGCAGCAATGAACGGATAGCTGTAGCCCGCAAGGCCATCTGCAACCTCATTATCGGCTCCCCGCCGAGTAAGATTTTTGGTCGCATCCAAACTCAAGCATCTCGACTCGACTCCACATTTTAAACCACCCCACTGATTGTCCCCCTGCTGTGTGGGACCCGTTTATTTGTGATGACCATATTTTTGACGGCTCTCATTGCCCCTAAACATCACTTGCCCTTACCTTTGAGAATTCGGCAAGCCCTTTTGGATTTTGGTACCTTGTTGTGGCTTAGCCCCTTGCCTGCATAGTGTGTACTTTCTAAAGGTATTTAAATCTGATAAGGAAAAAATGCTTCTTTGACAATACCCCCGTTTCATCCATCATCATGTAGCTCCTTCATGTATAGACAGTATGTATACATCACCATCGTAGGCTGATTTCAATCTTCTTTGTGGGTACATTATATAAGTTACTGTAGAAATGGGTCGTTGGTCATCGTAGTTGGTGTATACTTAAGGTGCTTTCGGGCGACTTATCTGCGTCGACTGTAAAATCAAGTGAATTCGTACTCAGCGAAAATATAAATAAATATGTTCTACTATCCTAATAAAAGTAGCTTGTTGTTTTTGAATTACGATATTTCAGTCTGCTTTGGTCATGGAAATAAGTACCCCTCCTCCGTACTACTGGTAGCTATGCGCTACATTCCAGAAGAGATACCTCTTATTTTGTCCTAGCTTTAACTCTCATCTTAACACCCTCGGGAATTTAGCGCAAGTTCACCTATAACACGGCGATACCGTTTTGGGTAGTTGAGTTGACTGGCGTGGGCTGTAGAACTTTACTTTTGGGCTCTGGGTTTTAGTTTGGCCTGGGGTTGCTGCAGAGTTTTGCGGTTTAAAAAGCACACAAACTCATGGTATTTTCAAAGATTCACGATTTGTTGTTAGCCAACTGATGCCCACGTTTTGCTCTAGTACTCCCTGATTCCCGTCGATGTCCCTGTTTCTTGTCTAATATTTATTCAAAATGTGGTAGTTTTTATTGCATCTTTCGTCTTTCCTGCTACAGATGTGCACCCAACCCCTTTACTTCTTGCCTGCCGGCTAGCCTTTTATTGCGACCTTAAAGCTGGTGTACTTTTGTAATTACGGCCTGTTTATTTAATCCAAATCTACGTTTCGTGCCTGAGATCTGGACTCGAGATGCCCTCTAACTTGGCTGTAAAATAGGGGCTTTCGTAAGCATTGGTCGAGACCGACGAATGACATCCAGGAAAAGGTGCTGTCCGTACTTTCTTATCAGCTTAACTCGCACAATGGAATTCCACTAATCGTGTGACTTCGTCATAGTCCGGGTTACCCTCTCCCGCACTCGAGTGCGGAAAGTGTTGGTAAGTAAAAAGGGGTATTCTGCGCCGTTGCCTATTGCACACGAACCCAGCGCTCTATCTATCCCACCGAGGACATTGAAGCCACCACCAACAACAACTAGCATTTTCTCCATTAACTCAGCCGCCAGAAGTGTGTATAGACCTCCGTTAAACTTGTTTTTGCACCTCGTCATTTTGACATTGGGGAAGCATTGGCCCTGAAAATGGTTTCAAAGTTGGTGGTGACGAATGACCCTGCAACCTCTTTTGATAGCTACCTTATGGTGTGTGTGTGTGTGTGTGTGTGTTTACTTTATCGCTTTGACTAGACATGATTACGCTGGCTTGCACTCTCCTGAGCAGTTGTGTACAGGGCTTTGTAGGGTCTGTTTTGCAAATGCAGAATAAGATTCGTTTAGGAATGGCGGCATGGGATTAGTTTTAGGTGTTTTGGGCTAGGGATTACGTTTTAAGATTAGGACCAGGAAATGGGGTTGGGTTTAGGGCTATGACAAACTACTAACATACTTGCACTATTTACGAACTTCGACTTTCAATCCTAACTACTAAACATCTAAACTACCTCTTACTGCTAATCCTAACTACCAACCCTCAATGCTAGTCCTTACAACTAATCTTAACTACTAACCAACTACCAAACGTAACTACTTACGCGAACATCTAACCCTACCAAGTAACTCTAACAATCCCAACGCAAAACCCCTGGCTTAAGCTGGAAACCAAATCCCAAATTTTCTAATTGCAGGCATGAACCGAAATCCTTAACCCCAATCGGTAGCCCACCACCCTAAATATTATCCCGTGCCTCTATTCGAAAACTATGACGGTCAGGGATGTGACATCGAATAAAACCACACACACACAAGTTTGTTCTGTCTTCAGAGGTCAATGGGCTATGAGGAACAATTCATTCGGCACACAGGGTAGGTTGCTGTGAGCTGGCTGTTTACTTATTTGGCAGAACATAGCGTCCGTTCGGAAGTGTGTTGGTTACGCGCTTGTCTGGTGCTCGAGGGATTGACTATTTGAGTGTGGGTCATGTTATCGGTTGGTTCAGGGGCTGAGTCCGGGATATATTAACACAAGGGCCCATAGGTGATTAGGCACGCTAGCCGACGCGTGTAGGATAGCCCCAGTTGTGGATGCCACCGTGACTAGGCTCATGTCAACCCTGAGGGACTGCCGTGCTTTGGTGGGATGTAATCATGACTACTCAAACGGTTTCAGTAAGCATATCTACAGTAATCACAGTTCGTTACCAAGTTGGCCCCCCATAGAAGAAGGCGTATAATTATTTGACGGTCGTTCGTGCTCAGCCGCATAGTAAGGCAATCGCTCCTCAATGTCGTCCGAGGTGGTAAAGGCGATGCCAATATCACGTTTCTTTGTCTTTGGGTGCCGCTCCAGAAAAAGGTGCAGCCGCACCCACCTCCAGTTGGTCCTGTTCGGAGAATCAGGTTTTCCAGAGGGCCACTATCTCCACCTTGTCGCACGTCAGTTCTCCAGCGACCAGCTTCTTTGTGGATTGTCTAAAAAAGAATGAGTATTCCATAGTGCCCGAGTAAGCACAGTCGCTCTAGCAGCCTGTTGAGTTAGGAAGGAGATTTTTGTTCGTCTGATTGTTTCGATCATGAGTTGGATATTTGGGCACCATGGTCAACGTGCAGATGACGCGTTGTAGCAGCATTTTAGGGGGACGGGTTGTGCCATCCCTAAATAAGGCTGCTTGGACTTTCTAGATGGCTGCTGAACTCTAGTATGTGTAATTGCTTTGTTTAGTAGAAGAGCTACCCGGGTTAGCTCTGGCAGCCTACGATCGGATAGAACTATTTTGAAGTGAGCAGGCGGAGAAGGGATGGGAATGAGAACAGCATTACCGTTTGGGGAGACGAACCCAGCACCTGGAGGCCCTCATCTGATTCATCCCACTCGTTAAGGCGCTTGTCGGAATATGGTAGTTATGCAGAGCTTAGCTTCGGAGAGCCACCGATCAAAGTAAGACGCCAGTCAAGGTCCGTGAGGAGTAATTACCACCAGCACAAGGCCGATTCTGCGACCGGCATGGTTTCCCCTCTCCTACCTGGACACAAAACCTATACTTGTAGCGTCCTAACTGCGATGATCAATAAAACGGGCTCACGGTTCGTAGTGTTTATATCTGTTTTTACCTCTTAAAACTCAACAGTTTATCTAGCATTTTCGTAAGTCGTCTTTATGCACTAACGTTTTTGCTTTTCCGCACTCTGACATATATTTAACTTATTTTCGGAAAAAGTGGGTTGTGCGAACGTTTACTAGCGGGTATGTAGGTAGCATTAAGGTATCATTGGGGTGTAGGGGTAGTAATTAACGGAAGCACCACACAGATAGCATTTGGTCGCTCCATTTTTCTCGTATAAGTGGTGAATGCTCCTGTGGCCGCCTCTACCTGGTACCCAACTCTCACCTGTGGCTCCTCGAAGATGGGATCTTCCCAGCCACCACACCCCGGGCAAGCGTCGAGACCGGCGGGCTAAACCAGGTGAGGGTCTCCGGTGTTGTATGTGCCTCCACACCCGGTATGTTTGACTCCCAAACTTCCCACTGCCCCCCTCTAAAAACGTCCTACGGTGGGGGGGGACAGCAACCCCGTAGGCAGCCTAGGCTAACTCTGGTCGCTCTCCCACTAAAACAAAAACCTGACCCAAAGTGGAGTTCAGCAGCCGTCTGGGATGTCCGAGCAGCCCTATTTAGGGACAGTACGGCTTGCATCTTTGCGGATGAAGGGGCTAGAAAAGGTGCCCTAAAAAATGCTGAGTATCACGTCCTCTGCAGCCGGCCGCGGTTCGCAGATCGCAAAATACGTGGTCGTAAAACTCAAACAAACAACAATACGCCCGTCCCCATCCCCCGCGCCATACCCTCCAGGCTGCTCGGGTGAGTCCACTCACACTAGCAGCCTTGAATGTTCGTTCCCATTTATACAATCCTAGGAGCAACCGGCCGGAACGGAGGACGGCGCTATTCACCCGAGAACAGGCGCGCTACAAGGTGGACATTGCTGCTCTCAGCGAGACCCGATTCTCTGAGCAGGGTCAGCTGGAGGATGTGCGTGCCGGCTAAACCTTCTGGAGCGGCCGGACAAAGGCAGAGCGACGCGACTCTGGTGTTGCCTTTGCCATCCGGAAGGACATCGTGGGACGTCTGCCCTGTCTGCCACAGGGTATCAATGATCGCCTGGTGGGCCTCCGCCTGCCTCTTCGGGGAGACCAGTTAGGCACCATCATCAGCGCCTACGCTCCCCCAATGACGAGCTCTGATGCGGCGAAGGACAAATTCTACGAGGACCTGCATGCCCTGCTGGTGACTGTGCCGAAGTCGGACAAGTTAATTGTCCTTGGTGACTTAAACGCCTGCGTCGGGACGGACCAAGCTGCCTGGCAGGGAGCACTGGGTCCCCACGGTCTCGGTAGCTGTAACGATAACGGCCTCGTTCTTCTGCGAACGTGTGCGGAACACCGTCTCCTGCTGACCAATACCTTCTTCCGTCTTCCAACGCGAGAGAATGCCATGTGGATTCACCCTCGGTCGTGGCGCTGGCAACTGCTGGACTATGTTCTCGCCCGGAGGCGAGATCGACAGGGCGTGCTGGTAACCCAGGCGATCCGCGATGCCGATTGTTGTACGAATCAACGCTTCGTCATCTCCTAGATGAGGCTCCGACAATAACCCCGACGAAGCCCCCAAGGTGAGCGACCGCCAGGTAAGTTAGCTACTCTTTTTTTAAATCTGCCTGCTCCCTGTTTTGATTTCAGTAACCAAATAACCCAGAAACTGAAGAACCTGCATGCTCCAGATAATAACGCCACCGTGGAGACAAAACCGAAACCCCATGCACACCCTCCGCTTCTTATGCTGCCATAAAAAAGACCACTTTCAAAAAAGACATGGATAAGCTTGTACGTTAATCTATTAATTCATTTGACCCACTTGTTAAAACCTGGATGGCCTTGGTGGGATTCGAACCCAGGCCAGTAAGGGGAAGGCTTTAGTACAACCAACCGAGCTATGAGGTCCCCTCCAGGAGCCGTGAATTTAATCACACTTGGGTCAAGTCACCCACCCAGCCTACCGTAACGTATGGACTCCACCAATTCTGATACAGTAAGCTGACTGCATAGGTGGATTTTAGATTGGTTGCTTAGGCGATCCTGCCTTCCCGGACCTGTGCAAGCAACTAGACCACTTGATCAATCTCCAACTGCCCTGGTAATCTTCATCCCTAGATTTACTCATCACTGTGAGTTGTGTTAACTCCTCCTCCTTATTTGTCCTATCTGCTGCTTTGAGCTAACGTCTTTCATCTGATCATTGTTTGCAATGAACCTTGACCCTGGCTGTTATGCATTGACATTCTGTGCAAATTCAAACTGCGTTTTGCTTCTATTCGTTATGTACATTATGCAAAGACGGGTTGCAGTTGATAAGCCGTCGTGAAATTTGTTGTCACCAATAAATCCTGCTGCGTACGCCTGTTTTAAATATAAGAGTATACTCGTAAGCTAAATCAGAAACAGGGTTCCTCAGAACGGGGAACGGAAACATTATCCTGCAGCAGTATGGTGTCCAATTGACGTTGGTTAATGCCGTTATAATCGAAGGCATGCTTCGCGATGTAAAAAAATACGTTGTTATTTACGCTCTCTGGTGTTGACTGCCAGATCGGTTGCTCTGCGAAGTCGGTGCCCATCCAAACATCAGCTATCGATGGTTCTTGACAGTTGGTGCCGAAATAATGTGTGTTCTCTGGGGGAAGTTATGCCTTTATGTGACCACCTTGGCCGACTCTGAAGGCTTCACTCAAAAATAAGACCTCCTCGCAAAAGTAAACGCATTTTCCGTTTGAAATTATGTGACCAATATATACCTGAGCAAATAAAAAACTTCATATAATGCTCTTCCTTCTTAAAACTGACTTTTTAATGATATCTTTTTTATAATCATGCGCACAGAGAACATTAAAAAGTATTTCATATTAATAGTCCTAAGAGACATATAACGGTAGGTTTTAGTGTACGACGAACCAAATCATCGTCTAGCTTGCTTGTGGACAGTGTTGGATCACCTTAATTCTAGATCCTGAACTATTGTTATTCATTTTCCCAAGTGTGACCTGGCTTATATTGAAAATATTGACGGATACCTCATGTGGTAGTGCTATGGCTGCCGATTTCCGTATGCGCTCAAAATCAACGTCCGACAGAAAATGGGTTGACACCGTAATCGCACGGCGTGACTCAGAAATGTGACATGTTGCGGATTCTCGAGACCCGGCCTTACATGAGGTGAAAATCCTCGCGAGAGGTAACAAGCCGCAAGCTACTTGAGTCATGGTTTTCTTGCCTCGGTCGGTTTCCAAGTCCGATGACCATCCACTGCGTTCATATCCTGTGCTGTATCTTTGTCTGGGCACAGTACTTAAGTACGCGGAAAGCGCTCGGGCAAACACGTTTGCTGATTTAAGCTAAATTTTAAATATCTGCGTTCGCGTGTCTAATCATAAAAACGCTTTCATTAAATTCGAATAAAACTTGATTTTTCCGAAGGTCTTCTTCCTTTTTGATTAGATCGCTCGGATTGCATAATAATTCTGATATCGATGTTCATTGACCCCAAAGAGTCATGTCCGGATCACCTGACTTGATGTCTGCATTTATTAATTTCAGAAATTAATTCCCTGATTATATATATGTACCAGCTGCTGCGATCGGGCAGGTCAACGTTCACGCGTCCGCCATGGATATAATACGAGGCACGCGGCAAGACTGACTAACTCAAGACCACCAGGAGCATCAAGCACTATACTCTGATGATGGAAGCGAGAAGGCTTTCGAAACGTCAGTACGAATACAATTTGGTCCATGAACTCACCCCCTCTTCTTCTTCGTCTTCTTCATGAGATGGCGGGTCTCCCTTGTCTTTGTCGGTTCCACATTATATATATATATATATATATATATATATATTGAAATATCGGCATCTCAAGAAATACAATTAGAATTAATTAAAGTTCTTTGGGAACAAAATAACTTTATTGTGTGAATTTTCGAGTCAATTCCCCAGTTCGTCTTCAGGCAAACGGGAGGTTTACCAAAAACAGTCAACTTTAAGCAGTGCCTTATGTAGCATTCTGTGGTTGAGCCAAGTGTTAACTAATATACGTTCACTGAATCCAATTATCCGGTCGATAGTGGCTGTTTCCGTTTCCTCCTGACCTTGAGAAATCTGTACGTGGCATCCAAATCGATATGCTAAGAATGCATGCTTCGTCTGAGTGCATTGCTCCCAAGAATTCGTGGCCCTTCCTTGTTGGGCAGGCGCCAACTCTGCGGTTTTTTCCCATGCAAATATGTGTCCTGTATCCAGTGTGTGCATGGCTACGTGGGATAATTGGTAACGTCTCTGCCCTGCTAGGTTATGTTCATATACACAGATGGAAAGAGATTTTCCGGTTTGGCCACAATAGGCTGTACCATAACTGGTACAGTATATATTGTAAACGATTCCTTTTTTATTTAAATAGTCAACCATGTCATTAGGGTGTTCAAGGTATGTGCACAAAGTAGTTGTAGGTTTGTGCATTGCCCGTATCTGGTGTTTTCGGAGATGTCGTTTACGGATGGATGAGTTCATTAGCTCATTTGTTTTGGCGCTATGGAAATACTTTTCCTATCCTTTGAACTCTTGTCACCGAATGCCTCTACAAACAAAGTCGGGAGGA
The DNA here is from genome assembly GCA_017591395.1 of Schistocephalus solidus. Classification (NCBI taxonomy): domain Eukaryota; kingdom Metazoa; phylum Platyhelminthes; class Cestoda; order Diphyllobothriidea; family Diphyllobothriidae; genus Schistocephalus; species Schistocephalus solidus. The sequence continues at coordinate 90,462 of WEDG01004911.1, read as the reverse complement.
TATCCGTTCTGTGCAAAAAACTTGAAAAGGTATTTTATCTCTGTTCGATACATTTTTTCATCGGAACATTGAGTTTTATCTAAAGCTGCTAACAGAGCTGCGTTAGTGAGACATAGGCTGGTTACTCCCAAAATGTCAGATAAGCTTGGAATATATATCTTTGCGATAAAACTGAGATTTATAGCGTTCCATCAGTCTTCCTGTGTACGAGGACATCTAAGAATGGGAGTTGTTCATATATCTCTGTTTCGAATGTAAATTTAATTCTTTGAAGGTGGATTTGAGACTTTTGTGAGTAATTCTAATTGATCTTTTTTGACGATAACAGGTGTATCGTCAACGTAAAGCAGCCACAATCTCGGGTTAATTGTGGGAGGAGCTATAGCTTCTGATTTCTGCATTATAGCTTCTGCCAAAACTCCTGATATTGGTGACCCCGGGCTCCTTTTTGTTGTTGGTGACATTTCTCAGAAGAGTTTCGAGGCAAAGATTGGGGAGTTCGAGTAGGACTTACGCAGGTATATCAGTAGAGTACGTCTGCAGGAGATCTGCAGTACAGGTCTTCGCTAAAGGAATAGACGTGAATAATGAGATAACGTCGCCTGACACCATTATGTCATCATTCACAATTTTGAAACCCTTTATCTTATCTAGGAAGTGCAACGACTACAGAATAGAGGTTTCAGTGTTCTTCGTAATTGGATGGATTGGATTAAATAGCCACTTGGACATATTTTAGTTTGGTGCACCGGCTAAAGAGACTATCGGTAGCAGGGGAATGCCAAACTTTCGACCTTTAGGAAATCCGTATATTTTGGCAATCGTTGGTTCATCTTGTTTCAAGGATTCAGCTAGAACTCTGGGAATTAATTTTCTTCCTGGGAGATGTTTCGATACTTGTTCGATATGTGTTTTCTACGATTTTGTAGAATCGGCAGTTAGAGACGTCTAAGTTGATTCGTCTGTTAAGATTTATGCCATTTTCTCTATGTAATCCGTTTTTTTTAAGATAGCAGTTGAACTTCCTTTATCTGTCAGTTGAATTATGAGTTTTTCATCTTTTTTGACTCAATTTAACGCCTTCTTTTTGTCACAGGATAAAGCTAAGAATGTCCTGTGGTTTTTTAAAGTTGCTACAGTATTATGCCGAGCTGTGAGGCATTCGTCCTCTAGGAGTTTCGTGAATATAAAATGGAATCATAGCTAGCCAGCAATCCTACTTGCAATAAGATGGATTTAACTTCATTCCTTTGCCTAGTAACGTTTCGTCTGTTGCTTTCAAGACTCTGGAGGACAAATTGACAACCTCTTTCAGCAACTTATGGTTAATGCAACTTGTATCAGAACTTATCATCCGTTTTTTTGTCCAAAATGCGCTTCGTTTTAGACGTTCTAACGTAGAGACCTATGTAATTGTCTCTAGTAGCTTTTCAAACGCATTTGCAGGAAGTCGATCCTGGCAAAATTTCCTGTGTTTGTCTCTGTGTTCTCTGACTTTTCGGAGTCTGTGTTGGGCATCAGACATGAAGACTCCCAGCATTTGTTGGCCATACTGGTTGGCAACCTTTTTACTAAAAGGCCTTCTGGGCCTCAAATTGATTCAAAAAACAAAAATATGAACCCTAAATGTAGGAAGAAATACCGACTCGAATTTCCATCGCGATATTCTATGAGTTGGTTCATCTACTGTACTTCTTGTGGAACCTATGTTAATAACGCCAAATAAAGATACTATGATTTTCAGTCGCTGGTAGTGCCATGGGTTCGTCGGTTATGCCCCAGCTCTAACCGACTAGCGCATGCCCTTGGCTGCTAGCCAACACGCGCTGTCTGCTAAAACTGTACCCCAATTTTCTGCGCAAAATGAAACTCCGCATCCTTTACTACTTATGGGAACTTGTTTTTCGGCTTGTGGTCGCTCGCTTAGAAACCTGACCGCCATAGTTGGCACTCGTAGGCTCTTCGGCTCTTTTATCGTTCAAGATGTTTACTACCTCTGCAGATTGTTCATTTGCGCTACCGACTTACTAAAACGTTTCTGAGTGAAGGTAGGACGCGCAAAGAGAGCGGCATACAGTGCGGGTGGAGAGCGGGATAAATGTTCGGGATAAATGTCATAGGTTAAGGGGGGTGGCCAATCAGCACATGTGAAAGCGTGTCCGTTGACTGAATACTTGTCACGCGCGTATAGCGTGATGCCTGGATAGTCTGGGCAGCATTCAGTGTATTCTCTATTGTAGAACACTCGTATTTTACGTTTTTGGTATTTTAACGTGCCTGCAGATGACTTCAATCTTGCTCGCTCGCTCGTCCATAACATGGCTGTGAAATAAGCCATCATGACTGTCGCACCTAGTATACTCTATGCCTAACACGCCCATCGTAGGTAAGTATGACACTGTTGGCGGGACAATATTGAAGCACGGATTAGTTTATGTGATACCATTTAGACGAGACTGATTCTGTCTTGGAATTCGGGTTATTGAGCGATAGGATCATGGCAACAAGTCAACCTATGAGTTCCTCTCAAGATATTGCAGGAAAAAGCTTTAATGTGATGCCTTATTTCGATAATTTTAATCTCTGTAAATTAGATAAAACCATTGCTTATGTCGATATAGGTTTCTTGAAAATTCGAAAATGTGTTGAGACTCGACGGGCACTGTCTTCAAGAGCGAGAAAATGAAAAACCCTCCTCACACATGGGAAATCGTATACCTACGGTTGTGCTGTCCCTTCAATCTTTTGAGTTACGTGCTGGCATCTCGACATGTGACCTTGCGACGGCCTGTATTCCTGGAAAATCCCCAGTGAGGACTTCAAACAATCCTCTGCGAAGAAGTCAAACGGAAACAGGTTGATTCAGTCCCATGTACGAATTGGAAAAATCTCGCGTAACACTACACATTTGACCGACAGTCCCGTCATACAGTAAAATAGTTCTCGGAGGATAGTTGGCACAAAGATTATCACAAATGGTTTGTTTATTCAATTGGCATATTCTTATTTATTCTTTTTTTATGCACAAACACTATATAATCCATCAAATTAGTCTTATGTATTATATAAGAATAGTTATATTTTGGCATGGTAATTTGTCCTACATGAGTACTTAAATAATACTTTCTAAAACGTTTGTTTTCTAATTAGTGAGCGCCCCTCCACCGTTGTTAATATTCCCAATCGCAACCAACAGAACAATGAGCTTGTAGCTTAATGGTTAAAGGTTTGGTCAGATCAGCGGTTCCAGCCTTGGAGGTACCAATACCTGAGGTGGTTTATTGCTGGCTGAAAACGTCCAATAGGTCAACGATTTTCGTCCTAGTCACCTTGTTTTCTCGTTAGTAATGTTAGTAATGTAACATGTAATGTTATGTAATGTAATGTAATTTAATGTTAGTAATGATGTTCGTTAGTAATGTTCTTCTTCGTTTGTTTTTCTGTTTGCATCTGGTTCTCCACTTGCTAATTTTGCCTCTCTCTCTCAGATACATGTAGGCAGGTCTCTGAATGAATAGAGGTCTTTGTTACCTGATGGTTTTCTCATCAATTTTTCCGTCTAGATTTTACTGTCAGTTAAGAAAATAGACTTGTCCCCTACTGAACCTTGTCAACTCAGTGGAAATATTATGAACGCCAAATTTTTTCACGCACCCTACTTTAGCATAACCTTCCTTAACTTAGGCTTTGATATTGATTCATCGTATTGCAGACGCCCACGAGAACTTGAAAAATTATTCTAAACATTTATCATTAAATTGAAGCGAAAATATTTAATTTTCGATGAAATACACCTACTACTATGAGAGCTTTTGAAATCCTAACTTTTCTTCATTAGCCTCAGGAAAATTCAGTCCTGGCAAGCTTGACAACTTTGAAGGAGATGCAGTCACCGTACCTGCATACAACGCAAGCCAACCATCTCCTCGTCCAGGAAAACCAGATTGCTCTTTTTGAGCTATCTTCGTTGCCAAATAAATATTCGTGCATCCCCCATCATCTTGCACGCTTGAGATGTTCATTCCTACATGGCGTCATTCCCCCTTCGATCTCCGAATCGGGATTCATTCGCCAATCATTTTCAGCCAAAATCGTAGCTTATTAATCCAGGTATTCTTCCTGCACTCGGGAGAATGCCAGACACACCTTCACATAAACCAATCTAGTGGGCACTTTAAATGGTCACCTTGTCTTTAGAGGGTGTTTATTAAAAACCGGGTAGGTCACGGTTAAAATTAACCGCATATTACAGGAAGTCTTGTGCTTAATGCCGGGAGGGGTAAGGATGGTTAGTCATACAGTTAGGATGGGTAGTGTTAGGGTTAGTGTGGGAGTTAAATTTATGACAACCCACCGCCCCCCCCCCGGGATTTAGCACAGGGCAGCCAACGAAAACTTTTCAAAAAGGAAAAGGGTGCGAACAAATGCTAACTGCGGAACCTCAGCAACCTCTTGTAAGTTAAAACCTCACTGCAAGGCATCCGCTGTCAAATTCAGCTCATGAGCAAACGCGTTTCGTATCGCTTTAACGACCGTGACGCAAATCGCTGGTTAATTACTACCTTCACTCACTTGCTTTCTGCCCTCCTGCCGCCAACCGAAATTTCTTCCTCTGGGTGATTGCATGAGCAATTCAAACAAATTATTTTACCATTTCAGTTTGCCCTTCCATCGTGTGCCTCACAGCAAGTTGGGCGCAGGGAAAGTAATTTGCGAGTGAATAAGTTTATGGTGATGGTGGACTTGCACCCCAACCTCACCGCATTCTCTCCTTCCTCACTCGCCTGCCATCGGTATCAAAACACAGTCAAGAAGATGGAAGGTAGGATCGGGCGCAGTGACGGTCCGAGCTAAACAGCCCGACTACGCGTTCCCCACACGCTTCAACCGTGCACGATGGACCGGGATTTCTCACGAACAAAAACGTGGCTGGCTCACAGCCAAATTGAATGAGAGTGCTAGCGAGGCCCCGCTGAGAAGGAAACATTGCAGCCTTACTCTCCGTTTAGAGAGAGGAGGAACTGAGTTATCTCGTCAACTGACAGCCTTTCAATCAGTGTATCCTGACAGATTCAAGAGCTTCAGCTTGTTTATGGCAGAAGAAGATGCGCTGAATGCTGTAAATCTCCCAGTACTCTGTCCGAGCCCGTCAGAAAATTGATGCGAAAACTGGGCGCAGTGACAGGCAGGGCTAAAACTGACCATCTGCGCCTGCCACATGCAAACTGTTCTCCCAACACAACGCCAGTGCAATAGAGGCCATATGAAGGAGGAGGAGGAGGAGGAGGAGGAGGAGGAGGAGGAGGAGGAGGAGGAGGAGGAGGAGCCAAAGAACGCGCTTCCCTCTTGCGTGAAATTTTACGATTTCGTGTGTTTGGTGAGTGACCTTGAACTTATTAGTGCGTGGAAGTGAAAAAGCCCCATCCGTCTTTCAGCACTTGTTTGTGATATGCAGTTCCAACACTTTTTGGGACTATTTTTTTATGAAAATCAGACTTTTAGGTGAACGTTCATATCGTCCTCTTTCTTCCTTGATGCTGTAATTTTTATTGCTTGAGTGAAAGTCATGGCTACTGCCAAACGCACTGTTCTGGACACTCCTGCACATGATTTGGGAGTAGACAGTGACCACTAGTTCACAAACGTGGTCAACAACGACTGTTTAAACAATAAAAAATGCATTTATTCTGGCACAAAATACAGTAACAATTAAACACGTTCACAGGATTCAAGAAATCGGGAACACTCGCAGAAGCCAATGTCACACATGCACATCAAACGGCAGCCGTCACAACAGTGGCATTGACCAGTTTCCGCAGAAGCCTGTCCGTACAGCAGATCTAAGACGGAGAAGCAGGGTAATTTGGCACAAAGGTATATGCATACCGTTCATTGTTTTGCAACCAGTTGTCTGTTGATATCGACACCTCCCGTTGGTCGAGTATTTATGCGTTAGTGTGCTGGTAGCCGTTGGCCAATGAGGGTTTACACACAAAAGACGGGCACGAACCCCAGGCCAAATGCAAACGGACATGGGTGTGGACCAGGTGTTGTAAACAATGTGCCTGAGGGTTTATGCCGAGAAACAAAAGGTAGAACATGGGTGGTGCACACGAAGTTGCCTTTGACTTCTCACTATATCAGGAGTACCCTTGGGGTACAAAATGACTTCAGGGTGATCATCGATAGGTAAAAATTAAAAATAGTCCAGTAAGTGCTGGTAATTTGGGTTGGTCAAAGCTTTGACTCTTTCCGACCTTTATAAGCACAATTGCGAGATATTCTACACGGTCCTGATGTTATTCAGCTCATTCTCCAGTTGAAAGGTCTCTAGCATTAACCATAAAGCAGCTACGCTGCTTAACATGCTATTAAGAGATTGAAATAAAAAATAAGAGCCTGTTTTCTTTAAAATGTTTAAGGAAAAAATAACCAACTGACCCTGTGTTAAGCCCCTCTACACCACCATCCAAGGTCGCTAACTCTACTGTACATGAGGCGTGTCCCTCCCGTGTGACTGGTCAAATCTAAAAACCCACTCAGTTTCACAGTTTTTGATACAATTTGGCTTTCAAAGTCAACAGAGCGTGTGCGACCGCTAAAGAAAGCATCCTCTTTAAGTGCTCGGAATTTTCATCCCCAAATTGACAACGTATTGCTATCTTCTAAGAAAACCATGTCGCGCATCTGGTTTTGAGGTCATTTCGCCCAATAGTACTTATTTTTTAAATAGGTCTCGTATTAGTAATCAGTCGCCTTCAGAAAAGTTTTCCGCTAAATAAATTCCCAGCATTTGGTTTTATAATTCGGTGAGGCGATGAAGGAAAAGAAAGTTATCACTAGTCTCTTGGTTAAGGTTTTCTAGATTACTTAAAATTTATTTTTCTAGACACTGCAGGCAAGTAATATGGTGTACTAGTGGAAAATGTCCTGTAAGATGTGGACTCTCTATAATTGGTTGACCAAACCGTGCCTGAGACGCTGTAGGCAGGTTTAATCATTCGAATGCGTCGGTGATCATTCTAGCCTGAGTAAATTCACCTACCCGTTGCACCGAGACCACGCAGTGTCCCGATAAATGGTTACACTGTTTACTACTGCGCAAGGTCTTGGCTTAGAGTTCCTTACACCCAAACGTGTTGGTGAAAAAGGAGGAAAAATAAAGACCTGAGCAACCTCTTGGTTGTGATGTCTTACATTTTCAAACTCGATTTTTTGAAATACTACAGGCTGTCAATCAGGTGAAATGGCTGAAAACATCCCGATAGATGTCGACTTTCCGTAACGAGAGTTGACCGAAATGAGCCTGAGATGCTATATGGCGATTTACTTATATAAGTGCCTCGTTCATCATGTATGCCTGGCTTAAGTCACTTGATTATTGCACTGAAATTATGTATTGTTCGGATAGGTGACTGTCAACTTAGGCTAAAATGTTTACTACTGCGTATGGTCTCGGCCCAGAGAGGTAAAACCCCAGACCGGATCCTTTAACCCACAACGTGTGTAGTTGTTCGTTTATTTTGTCTTTTCCGTGAATTCCGCGCAGCCGTTAAACGGTTATTTGCAGCTAAGTAGACTGTCGGGATGTATAATTAACACTAGTGCCGCTGTCTTATGCTACTTCCATCAAGTAATAAAATGAAGAGAACTAAAATGACAGATATTCCATTGATCAGAATGATGACACCGTCCAATTTATTTTTTAAATATTATGATTTTATATGTTACCTTTTCATTAAATTCTACATTAATTCCTTCAATAACTGTTTTACTTAATGAACACTACATTGCTCTCTCAATAGGCAAAGAGATAATGAGCGTTTCAGTCGACTTTACGTGTTTAAGGTTTTCCACATTGCCACTTAGTTTAAAGTGGCGTACGAGTCTTCAAAGCACTAAGACTTCATTGGACTTTCTTAGTTTTTTTTTCCAGCGCACACACTCCAGTGGAACTTGCTGCTTACGTCAGCTGGATTCGCATCAGATTACGTCATCTGTTAGCGAAATTCGCTTAAGGGTACGCAACATTAATGGACCATTTAGACCCAGCTGGCTGGCTGGCCAGAGGTCGACAACAATAATCAAAGTACAGTAAAGTATCGTCAGTGTGTGCATTGCTCACGTCTAGAAGTGTGTAAAAACTCCTGGATTCAATGGTCCGCGTAGGTTTTATTTAGGAGCGCCCGTTGGTAAGGGCAACACTGAAAGAGGTAGAGGTGGCCCAATTTGCTTTTTTTTTTAGAATACTACTAATGACTTCCGTGAATTGAGGTGGTGTAAGGCGCGTTGATGACAGTGGCTCACAATTCTTCTTAACCAGCTTCCCTCCCCTTCAATTTTAAACCGGCCGTTCTTCCAAGAGGAGAAATAAGGGGACATAAAGATTTACTTATATTTTGTGGAAAGGCAGTGTGTCGCTCAGTTGAGCCGGCTTGTACTTATTCAAACAAAGTAGCCGGAGATAATGCCTCTGTTGCATTTGATCCTGAAACCGCGCTTGATAGAAACTGAATGGCTTTGCCTTTTTCTCAAATTCCTCCGTTGGGGTTTCTGATTGCCAGAACCGGGGCTCTGTCCTACTTAGTACTTTGTGCTTCGGGTTTCCAAAATCTTTAACAGGGCGACGAGCATTATGGGCTGAAGACTTACACCCACCTTGTTCGCTTTAGCTGACGTTCTTATTGGAGAAAAATGCAAAGCATTGGATGAATACTCGAGTAAGCGATGTTAAACTACTTTCCAGCTTTTATCCGTCTGGTGTTTAGTTGGAACGAAGTTATCTACTAAGCCCGAAGATTGGCTGAAACCAGTTTTCGAACAAAGACGCGTTTGTGCCCTGGCTGTATAGACATTAACTGATTTTCAGCTCATCCAAGAACACTGGTTTCTGTCACATCCTACATCCCCTAATGACAAACAGAACGAACCTAATATAGACGGGCATCATGCATTTTGGACTTCATTTTTACAAAATCAGACTTCTTGAATACGTAACTGAACCGATCCTTTTCACAGACAAATTCCAAAATCAGTCTTACGCCATTGTAGAAGAGAATTCTGAGACTCCATCGTAGTTTGGTTTCTTGGTTTTGCTAGTTTGGACACAAGAATGTGCACACGCCGGTACATCAGGCAGTTTTGCGCTAAATTTCGGACAGGCTACATATTCCCTTCGCAGTAATTAACACAATTCCAATCACCCTGGCATTTAGCACACGTCCACCTGTAAAAGGGCGGCCTAAATACCCGTGCCAAACCACGTTTAGTGCCACCTGAAAAAAATCAAAATTTGCTGATGAACTTCTATTTAGTGGGTGTGGATGGCTGGTGACAGCTAATAGGCCAGGAAATGTCCATTCCACTCTCCTTCGTCTTTGTCAGTAATGTCTCTCTGTCTCTAAGATACTTGTCCCTCATTGGTTGCTGGGAAACTGGAGAGTGTACTCCAAGGCACAGCGGGACAAGCGTGTCCCTGTTAATACATCTGATCGCAACCGACAGGACAACGAATCCGCGCCTCAATAGTGGGGCTGCTGGAATTCTAGACAATGGGTCATGGATTTAGAACTCAGGGGTTACAAAAAGGACCTGGGGTTGGGTTTGACCTGCTGATGATTGCTAATTGGTCAGCAATGGTTGTTTCAGTCGACGACATATGTATTTATGCAGCTAATGGAGTACCGGCAAAGTTAAGGGGGACCGGAATGGCCATTTCTGTCTAGCTAGCCTTCACCAGCCCATCACATCTATGTTTTAGGCGAATCTGTCTATTCTTATACGTAAGCAATGAACATCCTCAATTTACGTTTATGCATTCTGGGTAGAGGGCCTTTGCCTCAGTGAAGTCAGCTCAACCATTTGACACAATTTTTTTCTATATTCAAGTCCACAGGTGAAATATGCTAGGTGGAAAACCATCCAAGGCAGTCACTATGTGCAAAAGGGACATGAATGGATCTATTTACCCGACTTTAATAATGCTACCATTGAAAAAAATCTGCAAATTCTTCTTTTTGTTTTAAAGCCAGAAAAAGTGAGAAGAAAATAAGCCCTCAAGAGAATGCAACTTGCTCCCAACTTCTCATTAAGGATTGCGTGACGTTTTAAACGGGCTTATTTCAATATATTAAAACAAAAGCTTTAGATCATTTCACTGAATCTTGAGCGTGGACTACATGGGATTCGAATGCAAAGTCAACTGTAATTTCCTCGAACACACTGCAATTGAGCCACAGGCCAATTTTCTTATCACTTGTGCTCTGAAATATTAACTATAATGGAGCCGACTCACCCATAAACTTGGAGCTAAAACTAAAGCCTTCATAGACAGTCACATAGTCACTAGTACTAGTAGGGTGTGTAGGGGTACTAGTTGGGGGTCACCTGCGAATCCATCGCACGGAGGCTGGTGAACCAGTGCCTGGGGCTCCGACATACAGTCTACGTGCCCGCCTTCACTGCCCTCACTGCTCCCGCACACTTTACACACCGCATGGGCCTATTAGGACACATGCACCTCCACGACAACCTCCGGTAAACCACCGAGGCTAAGCTACATCAGCGCACACTGCCTACACCAATACATCGACAACACCCTCACAATCACCATTTACCAGAGTATATCACGGTTTCCTAGAAACCGTGGCTGGGAAATCTGCCAATCTGACGCTTCCACCAGACCACGCCATCGGCTCAGTGTATGTGCTGTGTGTGTCGAGTGGCTAACCAGTGGACTGGGAGTCAGACGGCGATGGCTGCTCCATATCCCCTGAGTTTTGAATCCTGGTGTGTGCGTTATGGGGGCCAGGTCGTGCTGTGGCGCGCGAAGACGGGTACGCCGATCCGTCAGCCAATGCGCCCGCTTCCGCATCAGACAACTGACCGGCTCGGACAGTGTCTGATTGTTGGGGTGGGGGAGAGAGTGAGGTCGAGAGCACAGCGTATTTTCCTCACTCTAAACAATCTTACGCGCTTGAAAATATCACGGTGCGCTAAAATCCGTGGCTTGGGTTGTTGCCATCTGGCGGGATAACTCGGACCGCGGGGTCAGCCCAATGTGTGTTTTGTGTGGAGTGGCTGACTGGCGGACTGAGAAACAGGTTGTAATGGCTCCTTCTTAATGTGGCCTTTATGGCACTCCCACTCGGTGGGATCCGAGCCAGGTGTGGTGGCACGCCCAGGGGTCGGCTCCGGCCGCGCCAGCCACCTGCGTCCTCTCTCACCTCCGGTCTTCTTGGCTCTGTCTTGACACCGGGCTCAGGTGGGGGAGGAGGAGAGAGTGCGGTAGCTGCAGCGCAAGGCTACTATCACTTAAAAATAATTCACGCGCAAGTCACCGTCGCTGCTTCAGACTTCCATAGGCATACGGTGAACATCGTCGGACTACGACGGTCGTGTGTGTGTGTGTGCTTCCCCCCCCCCCTGTCTGCCGCAGGGTATCAATAATCGCGAGACCCGATTCTCTGAGCAGGGTCAGCTGGAGGAGGTGGGGGCCGGCTACACCTTCTTCTGGAGCGGCCGGCCAAAGGCAGAGCGACGCGACGCTGTTGTTGCCTTTGCCATCCGTAACGACATCGTGGGACGTCTGCCCTGTCCGCCGCAAGGTATCAATGATCGCCTGATGAGCCTCCACCTGCCTCTTCGGGGAGACCAGTTCGCCACCATCATCAGCACCTTCGCTCCCCAATGACGAGTTCTGATGCGGCGAAGGACAAATTCTACGAGGACCTGCACGCCTTGCTGGCGACTGTGCCGAAAGAGGACAAGTTAATTGTCCTTGGTGACTTCAATGCCCGCGTCGGGACGGACTACGCTGCCTGGCAGGGAGTGCTGGGTCCCCACGGTCTCGGTAGCTGTAACGATAACGGCCTCCTTCTGCGCACGTGTGTGGAACACCGTCTCCTGCTAACCAACACCTTCTTACGCTTTCCGACGCGGGAGAAGGCCACGTGGATGCACCCTCGGTCGCGGCTCTGGCATCTGCTGGATTATGTTCTCGTCCGGAGGCGAGATCGACAGGACGTGCTGGTAACCAAGGCGATCCGCGATGCCGATGGTTGGACAGATCACCGCCTCGTCATCTCGAAGATGAGGCTCCGACTGCAACCCTGACGAAGGCCCCAAGGTAAGAGGCCGCCATGTAAGTTAAATACTCTTTTTATTAAATTTGCCTGCTCACTGTTTTGATTTCAGCAACCAAATAACCGAGAAACTGGAGGACCTGCATGCTCCAGATGATAACGCTATCGTGGAGACACGATGGTGTCAACTGCGAAATGTCATCCAGTCCACCGCCCTCGATGTCCTCGGACGCGCACGCCGTCGATACCAGGACTGGTTTGACGACAATGACGCCGATATCAGAAACTTACTCGCGGAGAAGAATGGACTATACAAAGCCTACATGGACCTTCGGACTGACGCCACCAAAGCCGCCTTTTTCAGATGCCGGCACCTTGTAAAACAATGTCTGCGGGAGATGCAGGATGCCTGGATGATCCGAAAGGCTGAGGAAATCCAGGGGTATGCGGACCGCAATGAAATGAATCATTTTTCAAAGCCATCAAGGCCATCTATGGCCCGTGTATCAAGAGGTCCGCACCGCTGCTCAGCTCTGACGGCACAACACTCCTGACAGAGAAATCGCAAATTCTGAAGCGCTGGGCCGACCACTTCAGAAATGTCCTTTATTGCTCACCAGCCATCTCCGATGCTGCCATTGACCGGCTCCCTCAAGTGGACACGAACAATGACCTGGATCTGCGCCTTCCCTACCAGAAACCATCCGGGCCGTGCAGCAGATTTCCAGCGGTAAAGCACCGGGATCCGACGCAATCCCACCGGAAGTCTACAAGCACGGTGGGCCCCGGCTGATGGCAGAACTCACAACACTCTTCCAGGAGATGTGGCGCCAAAGACAAGTTCCTCAGGATTTCAAAGACGCGACCATCGTCCATCTCTACAAACGGAAGGGGAACCGGCAACTCTGTGATAATCACAGAGGCATCTCGTTGCTCAACATCGCCGGGAAGATCTTCGCCCGTATCCTTCTCAATCGTCTTAACGGTCACCTAGAGCAGGGCCTGCTCCCGAAGCCAATGTGGCTTCCGCCGACACCGCGGAACAACCGATATGATCTTTGCCGCCCGCCAGCTACAAGAGAAGTATCAGAAGATGCGAACTCACCTATACACTACCTTCCTGGATCTAACGAAAGCCTTTGACACGGTGAATCGTGACGGACTGTGGAAATTCATGCAGAAATTTGGTTGTCCTGAGCAATTCACGCACATGGTGCGTCAGCTTCATGACGGGATGACGGCGCGCGTCACTGACAACGGGACGGTATCCGAAGAATTCGCAGTGACCAACGGAGTGAAGCAGGGCTGCGTACTGGCCCCCACCCTCTTCAGTCTCATGTTCTCGGCTATGCTGATGGACGCCTACCGTGATGAGCAGCCTGGTATCCGGATCGCCTACAGAACTGACGGGCACCTTCTCAACAGTCGGCGTATGCAGGCTCCAACGCGCGTGTCTACGACTACAGTCCATGACTTGCTCTTCGCGGACGACTGCGCCCTTAACACCGTGACGGAGGAGGACATGCAAAGGAGCATGGACCTCTTCGTCGAAGGCTGCGCTGATTTTGGATTAACAATCAGCACAGCCAAAACGGTTGTCATGCACCAGCCGCCACCCAGCTCGGAATACAATGCTCCTCGAATCAATGTCAACGGTACTCAACTCAAAAACGTGGAAACCTTCGCTTATCTAGGAAGCACGATGTCGCGCAACACGAGAATCGTTGACGAGGTTGCCCAACGGATATACAAAGCTAGTCAGGCCTTCGGCTGGCTGCAGGCCTCTGTGTGGAATCGCCACGGTATTCACCTGAACACCAAACTGAAGATGTACAAGGCCGTCGTCTTGATGACACTCCTTTACGGAGCGGAAACCTGGACCGTCTACTCGAACCAAGCCAGGAAGCTGAATCACTTTCATCTCAGCTGCCTCCGCAGAATACTGAAGCTGAGATGGCAAGACAGGATCCCGGACACAGAAGTCCTGGAGCGGACCGGAATCCTCAGCATCTATGCCATGCTGAGGCAAGTGCAACTGCGATGGAGTAACCACCTGGTAAGAATGGACGACGAGCGACTACCCAAACGACTTTTCTATGGAGATGTCGCTACGGGTTCTCGCCGGCAGGGAGGTCAAAAACGACGCTACAAGGACACTTTGAAGAAATCGCCGAAGCAACTGCAGATCAACCTGGCGACCTGGGAGGACCTCGCACAGGATAGACCGGCATGGAGAAGATCCGTGAAGACTGGTGCAGCAATCTATGAGGCCAACCGGATCGCCGCCGTTAAAGCCAAAGAGCGGCACGAAAGTCACCAGCGCCCCGCACCAACACCGCCAATGCCCAGGCCCTGCCAACATGCCCGCGCTGTCAACGCATCTTCGCGCGCGAATCGGCCTGGTTGGACATCTTCGGACGCAATGCACCTACAATCCGACAATTCTAATTTCTACGTCAAATTCGGCCAACCCTCCTTCTGACTCCCCCACCCTCACTCCTGGAATCAATTCCGTTACTCCCACCATCATAGAGACCACATCCATCTACTCATCGCCTGTTACCTCCACCACCGCAACCACCACCGCCTTCGCCTTCACTACCACCACCACCATCCGCGATGGGGAATCTCTCCTAAGCTGTACTCAATGCGACTGCACATTCACCTCACGCATCGGCCTGGTCGGTCACTTGCGAATACATCGTACAGAGACCGGTGAGCCAGTGCCTGGAGCAGCATCACACAGCAGAGATCGTCGCCTCCACTACCCTCACTGTCCTCGCGCATTCACTCATCGCATGGGCCTATTCGGTCACATGTGCATCTATTACAGTGGAATACACCACAATGCCGACAACACCGATACACCATGCACACCCTCCTCTCCTGCCATTCTTAGCGCCCCCGCCACCCCCACTACCATGAATGACATCCCCCTAGCCTCTACCGATTTCTCCTGCCCACACTGCGCCCACAACTTCAACTCACGCATCGGCCTGGTCGGTTGAAGGCTGGTGAACCAGTGCCTGGGGCTCCGACATACAGTCGCCGCGTCCCCCGTCCATTGCCCTCACTGCTCCCGCACATTTACACACCGCATGGACCTATTAGGACACATGCGCCTCCACGACAACCTGCGGTAAACCACAGGAGGCTAAGCCACATCAACGCACACCATCTACACCAATACATAGACAACATCCTCACAATAATAATAATGTACCTGATAAAATCACGGTTTCCTAGAAACCGTGGCTTGGAAGGCTGCCAATCTGACGCTTACACAAGACCACACCGTCGGCCCAGTGTATGTGCTGTGTGTGTCGATTGGCTAACCAGTGGACTGGGAGTCAGACGGCGATGGCTGCTCCATATCCCCTGAGTTAGTGAATCCTGGTGTGTGCATTATGGGGGCCAGGTCGTGCTGTGGCGCGCGAAGACGGGTACGCCAATCCGTCAGCCAATGCGCCCGCTTCCGCATCAGACAACTGACCGGCTCGGACAGTGTCTGATTGTGGGGGTAGGGGAGAGAGAGTGAGGTCGAGAGCTCAGCGTATTTTCCTCACTACAAACAATCTGACGTGCTTGAAACTATCACGGTGCGCTAAAAGCCGTGGCTTGGAATGTTGCCAACTGACGGGATAACTCGGACCGCGGGGTCAGCCCAATGTTTGTTTTGTGTGGAGTGGCTGACTGGTGTACTGAGAGTCAGGCTGCAATGGATCCTTCTTAATGTGGCCTATATGGTACTCCCACTCCGTGGGATCCGAGTTAGGTGTGGTGGTACACCCAGGGGCGGCATCGCCGCGCCCACCACCTGCGTCCTCTCCCGCCTCCGGTCTTCTTGACTCTGTCTTGAAACCGGGCTCCGGTGGGCGAGGAGGAGAGAGTGCGGTGGCTGCAGCGCATGGCTACTATCACTTTAAACTAAATCACGCGCAAGTCACAATCCCTGCACCACCTGGTGTGGAGCATACGGTGGACCTCGTCAAAATCGACGGTCGAACTGTCAAGTCAGTAGAGTATGCAAAAAAATGGGGTACAGTTACATTTTGACATTGCATAATCCATTCGTGTGTTTTTTGTGTGCTCTGAGGGGGATTTCGCCAGCAGTACACAAAGTTGAGAATCAATTAGTTACGTAAATGGAACAGTGAGTCAAGTGTTCCAGCCTAGCGCGTAGGTTGCTTGGCTTACCTCTGCCATGATAGCACTTTTTAGGCACTCGGGCATGTAAATAAAGCTAAGCGTTATTTAACACAAATTCACTTCAGTTAAAGAGCCTAGGTAAGCCACTTAACACTTGGAACAAATTGTCTCCTAAAATATTCCACAAATCAGGCACTGTTATCACACTCTGCACTGGGGAAACAATGATTACTAGTGATTATCCTCAATCTTTGTTTACGCATTCTGGGTGGGACGGCCTTTATCTCATAGAAGCAAGCTCAACCAGTTGACACCGTTTTTCCACATTCAGATCCACGGGCGAAAGGTTCTAGATTGACCTTCGTCCAGGGTAGTCATCATGTGCAAGAGGCGCATGACTGGATCCCCTGGCTAAACTTTATGCAGTCGCTCGAAACCACCCAAAATACTTTATTTTGTTTTGAAGGCTAATTTTAACTTCGAGAATGAACTAGAAAAAGTTGGTGAGACTAACATAAACTATTTGGGTAAAGTATAGAGTATAGGGTAAGGATTCGGTTTGTGTACCTGAAAAAAACTAGACTGAATCTGTATTAAAATAATATTATATTATTTTAAATATGGCTGGCAGGTCTTGATGTTTCTTAAGAGAATAGCAGTTGTTTTTAAATCCATAAACGTAAGGGCTAGGTAAAACATAATTATTTCCTTAACCGTACAAACTTAACCCGAGTTCAGAGCATTTTATGAATGACCAGTTGACAGCATGTCCATTCCCTAAACTGCATTTGATAGGATACAGAATGCTGTTTCTTAAAGTTGTCCAAAAGCTCAAGAAACAAACCTGTCGGATTTACCAGTTTAAAATCCATTTATTGCATTTTCGTGGTAAATCGTTTGAATTCGTCCCAATCTCCTTAGTCTATAGAGTTTTTTAATTGAGAGCGACTTACAAGCATAGAAAATTTGCAGTTCACCTACGTCTTCACCTGTTTCCCATGAGCAAAAGAAAATGCTTATTTCCTTACCTTAACGTTGCTTCATTTTTTCCAAATTGTTTATAAAACTAAAGCAGAAATTTGATGTCATTTCGTCGGATCGGAGGTTTCCGCGTATTTCATTGATGAAACCTTATAGCGACCGCACAATGCGGAAGCCCTGCTTCGATCGTAAGGTCATTGCATCCGGTTATGCATGCAAAAACAAAGTTACGCAAAACAGGAAACTGCGCAAATAATGGAGCTACCGACAAAAACCTCCGAGACGTGAATGGTCATGTACGGCCACTCAGCCGCCGTCAACCAGCCAACTAGGCCCACCTCAGGTATAGCGTATCTGAAAGTTTAACCCGGGATCTTGGGTCATTAAGCCCCGAGCCTAACGTCTTGATGGTTGTCATCTGAAGAATTAAGTGTGGTAGAGTGGCTCTCATCGATCGTATTACGCGCCATGCTCGTCTAGTTGTGCAGCGGGGCTCAGCTAGCCACTAGTGGGATGACTTGTATGGCCGCACTTCGAGTGGCTCTGTGCCCAATTCCGGGGGACTAAAGTTTAGGATAAAGGTGAGGGCTAGGGATAAGTTAAGACTTCGGTTTAGGGTTAGCGTTAAGGTAGGTGTTAGAGTTAGGATTAGAAGTATGTTAAGAGATAAGGTTTGGATGCGTGTCAACTGTAGGCTTTAAGTTTAGAGAAGGGCGAGGGTAAAGATTAAGGTGGCAGCTTAGTATTATGTTAGGTTTAGTGTTTAGATTAAGTCATTGGCGTTTACCCTTCGTTGAATTTATCGCAGGTGGGGCGTTTCTATTCCCGTTTCCTACTTAGGCGGCCGTACAAGTCATCATTACCCAAAAATGAAACTAGCTGGTAGCACGTATATGGAGAGACTTAAAGGACATGGTTTTCAGTTGATTTGAAACCTTACGTTAGCCATTCATGAATCTTGTCTGTAAGGTAAAAGAGATGCTGCCACCAGTGTATAAGGCTGAGCATAAATTGGGTGCGTAAATGGGACAGTGAATCAAGTGGTCCAGTCTACAGCGTAGGCGACTGGACTTAAATCTACCATGAAAGCGCTTTTTAAGCTCTCCGGCACGAACGTAGTGCTAAGCGGTACTCAGACCCTATTCAGATAATTTTACAAATCCAACAAGGCCACTAAACACACAAGGAACGAATTGCCTCCTAAAATGTGCCACTCATCAGTCTCTGTGTGCACACCCTGAAATGGGGGAACAATGTTTACTAGTGATTATCCTCAATCTATGTTTACGCATTCTGGGTGGAGGGCCTTTGTCTCATCGAAGCAAACTCACTCCACATTCAGATCCACGGATGAAATGTCCTAGGTGAACCACCATCCAGGGTAGTTATCACGTGCAAGTGGCACATGACTGGATCCATTGGTTTGGCTTTATTTACGCCGTCGCTGGAGACAACCCAAAATAATTTAATTTTTCTTTTGAATACCACTTCGAACTTAGAGAATGAGGTACATAAAATGGTGGCTGGGTAATGTATGAGCCATCATGTAAACTTTCCGTTTGCTTAGACTGAAAGTGCATTCTAAAAGTAGTACATCGTTAAATATATGGCTAAGGGGTCCTGTTGTTTCTCAAAATACTAAAATTTACCTTCAATCTTTAAACGTAACGATATGGTAAAATATTATTTTTTCTTTGTCGTTAAACCTTCACTTGAATCTACGAAACTTGATGAATAACGAGCTGACGTACTGGTCATGATTCTGGTAACCTTCTTCTTTCCTTCTACATGCATCTGTAATGCGAAAATTTGCCTCTATTCGCCCATTCTCTGACTCCATTTGAGAGTATACAGACTATGTCCAAAATCAGAAAGGACTTTTTATGAAGTCTGGCGAATGGCGTCTTTTAAAATTGCCAAAAATCCCAGAAATAACGGGGACTCTCGGAAGTATCATTGCAAAATCCATTTATTATAAGCTTGCGGTATATTTATTCATTTCTGAAGGAAAGCATTTTCCTGTGAATTATCCGAAAGACATTTTGTACAAAATGTGTCCATGGGTTCGGCAGACACACAAAACTTGATGCGTTAAGCTGATGATAGTAATATGTATGTCTCAAAAGTACACGACGTGACGAATATATGCGTGGTTGAATTAAGCCGTAAGACCTATGAGGGTTGCCAGTAGTACCTCAATGACTGGTGAACCTGGGAATGACAAAAAATGATTCTGCTATTTTGCTAGATAGATGGGTTTAGAGGCCCGAAAACTGTCGCTACAGAAAAATACGCAACTACTGGTCAGGTCGTAGCTTATGCATTCCAGTATCTTTTTAGATTGAAGTCTCGATTTAAACTTTTGGCAATTTACATTAGTGTTTCTAAGTCCTCTGATAAATTGCTCCGTCCGTTCGCTTGAATATTCAATAAATTATCCATATTAATGGCCAGGTTTC
This sequence comes from Schistocephalus solidus, assembly GCA_017591395.1. Taxonomy (NCBI): domain Eukaryota; kingdom Metazoa; phylum Platyhelminthes; class Cestoda; order Diphyllobothriidea; family Diphyllobothriidae; genus Schistocephalus; species Schistocephalus solidus. Next base: position 70,790 of record WEDG01004911.1, on the reverse strand, counting down.
CTTAATTTTTTAATATATACCGAAACAATTTCCCAAAGGCCATATGGTTTGTCAAACATTTCCGAACCAGACCTTACTATGCTGCCTATCCTAGACATGTAAGATCCGCCCTATCACACAATTGCAAAGTGACTTGCGTAAGAAATTCGAATCTAAAGAAAATGAGGTTATACGTATACATTGCGCCTTTTTTCAGTCATACTCTCTTCGCGGAAACTATGTAATTTCTACGTGATAATCATCACGTTCGCCGAAAGGAACTAATGATACCTAACTGTGCATTTCAGATTAAGAAATAAAAAGACATTGCGATGAGTGTTGCACCGAGAATGGTCAACATGCCTCTGAGTAGTAAGAGGATTAAAAGCAAAACTGAATAAAAGCTTAAAAAGTAAAAAAAAAACATTTAAGCCACAAAACAACGATCGAATAAGGTTTTTAGCCCACAGCGTTGTTGTTATGTCATATGACGCTATTGAAAGTTTCAAATCTTTAAGAAACTACGGTGGACGGCTTCTATTTTATTCCGCTAAATCAGGTGCAGAAGTCTCAATAGAACCAAGACGTATTACGGGCCGTGCCTAACAGGCATTTTAGAAAGGTGGGTTTTAATATCCCTAGTTTTGAAATTTCAGGGGAAGACAGTTAGCTGTGCGTGTTCTGAAGACAGCTTGTTGAAAGATTGACACTGTTGTAACACGATATGCGTGGGTCCTAAATAACTCCGCCACATTTAGGTTGTGATAATCTATGCTTAGGTGAAGTTGATGATCATTGCCCTCAATCATAACGGAGCAGTTGTGCTAAAAAAATGGAGAGATGTCATGCGCAAGACCACTGGGCAAAGGCCTGAAGGTCGCTTTTAAGAGTTCTAGCCCGATGTTGAGATCTACTTGTCTGTATCAATAGGCAACGTTTAAATCATCTGCATACATAAAGGCCCTTCCAATCGGTACTTACTCGGTACATCACTGACAAAAAGAGAAAATAAGAGCCAGCCATGCAAACTACCCTGAATACCACCATTCCTCATGCATGTGGGCAAGGAAATAACATTGGAAAGCTTAAATGGTTGTGTGCAAGAGCCCAGCTAAGAGAAAATTCAGTTCAGAAGTTTACCACCTATTTCGTTAGACGAAATTTTCGAGGGAAATGTAACCTGATCAACACAATCAGGGCCTTATTTAAGTAGAACCAGACTGTCTTTAGAGGCAAATTATGGTCCCTAGATGTAGAATATGATCGAAGAAAGGGGGCTGGTAGGTGTCACAAGACCGTGTTCTGAGGAATCCATGTTGAGCAGCACTTTGTAGATTATTCCTTACAAAGTGATATATCATCTTAACTTTTATCAACCTACAGAATTTTCAAAGTTGCGGACAGTGTATTAACTGGCCAAAAGTTTTCAAATAGCGTAGATTGACCTGTTTGGGGTTCAGAAGAAATTGCAATTCCCTTCCACAAATTGGGAAATTTTTCCCATTCGAGAAAGAGATTAATAAACTTACACAAAAGGGAATGAAAATATCATTCCCATTTCCTTTTAAAGTTCTGACCGGGACGCCATCTCTTTTAGGAATATGGCATTGACGAAAACGTTGAATGGCTACAGTTACGTTCTTGATGGTAAGAGCTATATTTTCGAGAACGACACAGATCCAAACCCGGATACTTGGAGTCAGAGTGGTCAAATTTTCTCTAAACATTCTGGAAAAGAAAGCAGTTAAACTACAAGTCATCGATTTATTATGGGACTTCCGAGAACTCTGGGCTCTTTTTGTGCACGAAAAAACATTTCGAGACTTACAAAGAGTTGTTTTGGACACAAATGACCTCTTTGGCTAGCCAATTTTTCTTCGGCCAGCCTCTTAGCCCACTCAAAATACGTCGGATCACGGGCAAAACGGAAACTTCGGTTTTCAGAAGGAATATATGAATAAGTCTACGCAGCCTCTTGCGAAAAGATAGAGGTAAAACCTCGTTCGTGACATACGGTATTGTTTTACGTGGAACGAAACGAGAATTAAGTGGATCAGCAGTTTGAACATTCACATCCTAATCGAGGAAGAAACCAGACCAATCTTTTAAATTAAGTTGTATCCATAATTCTTACGAAGGGGCTGATTGGAAATTGAAGCAAAAAGCTATATTTCGGCAAGCAACCTTTACAGAAAATGAGGTCTAGTATGCTCACTCTCTTGGTGGGCAAATCACTAGCCATATTCCCCATGCCGACATCTACGGCCTCCTGTAAGTCCCCAAGCTTTCAAGGACCAGAATGTGGGAGCCAGTGAACGTCAGGAAGGTTGAAGTCACCTGCAACCAAGCAGCACTTAAAAGTTAAATCAGACGTGACATAAAATGCCTCTGAGGGACAAAGAGCACAATACTCCATGGCATTTGGTGGGCGATAGGCACAACAATTGAGTTAAGAGTACTGATATTTTAAAGCGCCTCGAAACCAACAGTTACAGTCTATTATGGCAAATTGCGAATGATCCAACGGCAGAAATGTATTTATTGCTTAAATTAGATGCAGTTTCCCCACAATGACCGTCGCGCCGATTATTTCAAATGTTACCATCGCATAGGATAGAATTTGCAGATGGCCACTGAAAGGTTTAGCCTATGTTTAAGTTAGTATAACAATATCTAGACAGTGGACGAAAATTTGTGCCTTAGACAAGGACATCTTTTTGGCTGGAATCTGGCACTTAGTGCGAAATCTTTAAAGGGTAAGCTTTTAGTTTCTGTAGAAGGGCAGCTAAGTCATCCAGTGTTTGACGGGCCACGGGTTCTCACCCGGTTCTGTGAAAAGTATTTTGTAACAGAAAGGGTCCTATGTGGGTCAAGAGAAGTAAGATATGGGGGGAGAAAATGATGGATAGGAAAACTGAGCACTTCTGTTAATCACCTAAGGTTATCCAGGGAATTTATGAGCAGAACACCGCAACGTATTACCACCGAGGTGACACAGAATTAGGAAAATTTTTAGTGGGAGGCTACTGGAATACGACCGTGGAAGAACTTTGCTGGGGACGAGGATTCAGGGATCCAAAGGGAACAGGACCTCCATTACTAGAAGATAATAATCATATAATTGCCTTAGCCAATTCGATAAAAGGTCAGGAGCTTAGTGACTATTCGTTTCAGACTCTTAAATAAGAACTTCGCATTCAATTTTTACAATTTGATCGGAAAAACACTAGCGATCTTTCGAATTCACGTCAAGCAACTGAGTTCTCCGGTGGTTGAGATGCAGGGTGCACGTTATATATTACCCTGAGCACAAGCTTTGGGCCTGAAGCGGTTTTGTACCTTCACGCCGCCACGAAAAATAGACTGTCATTTATTAAATCGTGGAATATGTTGGGCATCCGAAGTTTACCAGCTGCTTGTGCATTTTGTTGCGAGACCACATATATTAAGGAACGGTAGTAAAAGGTTTTTGTCCAGGTGGGCCTTGACTGCCTTACCCGAGACTCATTGGTTGCTCCATTCTCTGATCAGATACTTGGCCATTTTCAAAAGTGAGTATGCAAAATATTTTCTTTGAGCTAACAAAGTTTCATTTTGCGTGCTTATAGCACGCGGAATTGAATTTAGAGGTACTGAATATGTTAAAGTCATTATAAAGAGCAAATTTATTTTTCAGCCTTTCTACCTTATTTCAATGTAACGTAGGCTCCTTAAATATGTCCGACTCGCAAAACCACTTTTACTATTATTTCTGTATTAGACGTTGCTTTGCCTCAAATTCCTGGGGGTAGATTGATTCATCTCCATTCACAGCATAAGCGTACTTAAGCACAAATTGCAAATTCGATGTTTTGCTTTTTTTCTGAGCTCACCATTTTGTCTCAAAGTTGTTGACTATTGTTCAAAAAGCACAAATCATCTGTGCCTGTGTAAAAACTGCTTTCTATCCAAAACGCCATTTCGAAATTCTAAATTCTGTTGTATATTCACCACTCACACAGAGAACCAATGTGCACATTTTCATTATTTTACCATAGTGCTAGCTTTTTTTAAATAGTGCCCTCTGTGCTATTTAAATAAAAATATTTTCTACCTGCATCTCTAACTATATTGTTGCTTGGTGTAGTAAAATAAAAAGTGAGGAATAGTTGTGCAGCTACAGTTGGTTTTTAACTTATGGTTAGCTAAGTGAAACAATTTAGGCGGTCGTGTTTGCGCCGGTTTGTATTTTTCCTCGCCTATTATAGACAGGGATTTTAGGGGCGCTTTGGGGAGTTAAGGATGAGGCTTTTGAGGAAAGGGGCATGAGATTAGGTTTAGGGCTGACGGTTTAGTGACCGAACTTAGGGCAGCGTTATGGATTAGGGAGTCTGAGTTTGTTTTTGGTTTTAGCTTAAGTATTTTGGGTTTGGCTTAGGGGAAGATTTATCGAATAAGATTTCGGTGAAGGTTAAGGATTCGTGTTGTATGGTTAGTTGTCGGGTTAGGAGTAGAGCTACAAGCTAGTTTTAAGGTTACGGTTATGGGTTACGGCTAGGGCTGCGGGTAAGGATTTGGGTTAAATTTATGGATCGGTTTTAACATTACGGTCAGGGTTATTATTTTGGGGTAGTAGTTGGGGTGATTAGTTCGAGTTTGGGTCAGCATTAGTAATTTGGGGTTAGGGTTAGTTTTTGGGTTAGGATTGGTAGTAATGTTTAACGAAAGCGTCAGTTTTATGCTTATTTGTTAACTTTAACGGTTAACGTTAGGGTATGTGTTGGGTTAAGAGTTAATGCTTAGGTTTAGGGTTATGATAAAGGTCAGTAATTATGGTTAGACTTATGTTTAGTCTTTAGGGATAGTAATTAAGTTGCGGGTAGGAATTAATGATAGGATTCGGGTTGGGGTTACGTTTAGGCACGGTCGATTCTGTTCTGCGATTGCAATTGTTATCTATAATAAGTTACCCAGGAATATAAAAATTCTGCCAAATTAACTTTGGTTTCAGTTTATTTGGTAAGGATAGTAGAAGCAATGCCTTTGAAAAGCTATCTATCACTTGTTTTTGACCCTCAGATCTGCCTCAATTTTGGGTGCCGAAATTCATTGAATTCGTCTGCGTTGGTGAAAAATTTGATGTTCTTTGATCCCTCTGTCAGGTGTTACCTTCGAGGAACTTGGGCCGATTCTCCCACACTTAAATACGCCAGTAAATGCTTCAACCAAAACGTACAGTTTTTCACCTATGCGCCCTTGTCTGGTACAGAATCCCGGTTCCATAGTACCAGTAATTACCATTGTCAGCTGCTTTTATTAAACGGGTTGCTGTTCTTTTCTCCTGAATAAACCCAATTACCGAAAAGCACTACTAACTAGGTTTTTCGCCACAAGGATTTGTGTCATTTGACCGTGCCAAGAACCTGACCTACCATTCATAATTTAACTGTTCATAATTGCGCTTTCCTTTTATTTTTTATAATGACAGTGGCATTCCGGGTAGTCAAATGAAAAATATATCTCTCTTTCTTCCTTTATTTCGTCATCAGGAGATTTTTCCACTGTTATTTTGATCCATACGGTATATTTTCATATTTTAACAATGCCTGAAAATTTGCATAGTTGTCCATCCATCACCGGTGGTCCATTTTGAGAGATCAGTGAAAGAACCAGGTCACAATTTTTGGTGTTACTGGTTACGCAACTCTACCACACCTTGAAATAAGAACAATAATAATTTTCATAATCATACCAAAGAGAACAACAAAAATCTTTTGTTGGGCAGCTGTGTGGACAGCAAAACATTTAAAAATAAACTACACAAATGAACAGTCTCCAAGTTACGCTTAATATAATGATGAATGTTTGACCGGTAGACCACCTATCAGTGTCTTCAAGATAGTGGGGAACAGCGCAATATGAAGATTAGCAGAGAGTAGAAAACTTGCTGCCCTTTAAATTTAATTAGAAATTAATCGATGACTTGGAGTACATCAGTCTAGTTTGAATGTTACCAAGCTTAGACTGCAAGTTGATATGATTATTTGGGCCGACTTCTATCAGCCATGGCAGTTAACCGCGTAATGTTGATTAAATTGCCAATGGGTAGCCAATAATATATAGGGGTTACAAGTGACACCAGCACTATATCAACTTTCAGTCTACGCCTATTAACCATAAAATAGACTAAGGTACTCTAATTTAGCAGTTAATTTCTGAGGGAATTGATAAACAACAATTTCTAATCTGTAGTACCTTCCAGAAAGCGCACAGGGGACGCTGGGGAACCCTGTTACCTTCGTGGAGAAAAAAACTCGTTGAGTGCAACCATTCGCCAGAAAAGATGACAAATGGATGTAGTAATGTATGATTAAAAGGAAAAATGCAACTCAAGGAATAAAATTGAGTTTGAGTGCGACTGAATCACCGTGATGATGAGAGTTTATGGCAATTCGAAATAAACTTCGTCGAGGAAAAATAGGAGACCTAGAGAGGATAATTGTGAACCCAATGTGCTGTAGGTGTGGCCATAACTTATCCTTGCTGATGCAAGAACCCCAATCCTTATTGGCTAAATAGAGGATCCACTGCGAGTGTCAGCGATTCGCTTAAGGGTAAAGTGAGGGGGACGTTAAAGGCGCCGAAGAGAATTTTCAAAAGTATAACATGGATTTTTCCAGCAAGTTTTATCTGTATGTTTACCGCACAGAATTTTTGGAGTCTTTTAGATTTACGTTGTCGTTTGCATATTTTTCCTTGCTTCTCATTTGTCGGAATCGTTTCTCCAAGTTATTCTAAATCGAAAAGTTTCTTTTTTCGTTTACATGAGTTCACAATGTTGGTCAGTAACTTTTCCACCAACCGGATGATCCCTGTGCCAATGATCTCTCGGCGACTTGTAACTGCATACTTGGGAAATCTTCAACCCCGAAGTTTTGTGGCCCATATTTCATGTACTTCAGGCTGAGGGAACGCCGAGGATTCAAAGAGCAACCCAATTGATCCATTAAGTCTCATTTGTGGGTTGCATTGTAGGTTCAATATATTTTCCACGTAAGGTCAATAGAAGCTCTATGTGGTTTATCGCTTCTCCTTACCTAGCACGTGTTCGGAATGTTAATCTCTGAAAGATTAGGCTTTTAGCTCCTATTTCAGTCAACTAATGATAAGGTGCGACTGATTAAAATAGTTAAAGACAAGGATTATATGCCCATCATTGCATGGTGCTGCTCGATGCCTACAAGTAAGTTACAGCTTACCATGTCACGACCTCTCTTCTTCGAATTTTCCTGTCACTTTTAAAGTGCATATAGTCGTGGATGAATGTTCACTGTTTTTCGATAGCAGCAAGCAGCCACATTTTGGTCTGAGGAAGAATGCTCACTTTGCTCTCATCTAATAAATGTCTTATTTATTTAGTTTTATGTCATGCATTATCTACAGTTCAGTAGATTATATTTGATGTCGGTATTCTCTGTATAAATTTTCTCTGATTAAGGATAATGAGTATCACAAAGACTACTTGATGAATTGTATTATTTCCATGTATTATTTTCAAGCATATTTTCATTCCCTTTTCTCCTCTTTGTTCCGACTGGAAATACTCCATTCTATGCCAGTCCATCAATTAATAGTCAGACTGAGAAGCCACTCTTCCTTCTTATAGGCGAGATGGATAAATTTCATTCTCAGTGATAACTTTGTAAATGTCCGCGCGATGAGCCTGATTTCCCTAGGTAGAAAGCCTTGTGCATTGTAATATATCCACAGTCGTGTAATAATAATTCTTTGAAAGAGCTTGAGATCATGTTCGATATTGTCTTTTGCAATCGACTAAGTGAAGTCAGAAGCCCTATTTTTAACAAAATATTTTGGCTACCGAGACGTGCAGCCTGATTTGGCCATTAAACTTTGACAGTGGAAATACATAAGTCCTGATTAAGATCAATATATACAAGTGCAAAAATAACACTTAACCTAGTTCATTGATGATTTTTTAGGACTGGTGATTTGCCTTCCAATGGTTCTCGGATTCCTGAGACCAGCTGCGTTCCGAAGTATTGCTGTGCAGTTATGGCTTTCTTATGATCTAAGGCTCAAATTATGGGGTACCGTTAGGGATTCTGTTGATTTTTTCTCCTCAAATCCCAAAAATTGACATGATTACTTAAATTGCTATTTCGTGAACCACTTATTAAGGATGAAGTAACAGGTTGTTGAAGCCAGTGTGCCGCGTTACTGCCAGAAATGCCTGGCAGGGTATCATGCAAGAACTAGTGATAACATGTTTTCGTATGAGTGACATCTCAATGTTTGTGTTAAACCCTGCAGACTCGTTGTCTTGTTTCTTAATTCGGACTATATGATGTCATTGATATTTCCACTCCAAGTGCATAACTTTAGAATTTAGAATTTATATTTGGTTAGCACCGGCAAGGCACTGTCTAAGCAAATATTAGTAACGAAATAAAGTGTTTACAATGTGTGCAGATAAAATGTACAAATACATAACTTGTCCTGCTATGTCAACAGTTAGCGATGTTTTAAAATTAATGGTTAACTAGAAAAAATAGGCAGTCAAAAAAACTCCTACCATAAAAATGGAGGTAGAGTCCAATAAGCCTTCATTTTCGAATAGAAGGTAGGAGAAAAAAACTTCTTAGGAAAAAATGGTCAGGTAGTAGAGTAGGATAATACTGTAGTAGCATTTCAGAATGAGATAATGAAACGTCGAGGTGATTCGTTCTTGATCACTTAGGCGTATGAAACAAAATCTCACGAAAATGCGCCAATGAACGTAAGTCCTCAGCATCTTAGGATCCAGAATTGAATTCTAATGATGATTAGTATCCAAAGAAACGGTAGCATTTTAGACTGTGGACCACCGAATGTGTACGTCCGAATGACGTCATCGTTGGATGACTGGTGATATAAGGAGACATCATAGTTCCTGGGCGACTCAAAGTAGCGAAAATATTGTTTCAAGAGGGTCACTTAAATTCCCGATGGTCCTTTCTCTGAGTCATGGGGAAAGCTACTGGGAAAAGAGGAGGAAAATAAAAGGTTAATAGAATCAGTGTTAAGATAAATGTGCAGTCTTCGCTTGAATGCAGATAGACTAGTTAACGACCTTATTTCTATTGGCAAGTTATTCCAAAGAAAACTATACCTAGAAGCAAAGAAGCGAGAGCATTTACACGTAGAGGATGCAAGGGGAGGTATAATTAGTGCAGAATTTCTAAGTAAGACTAACGGGGGTAATGACAGAAAGCTTGGGGAGAGTTGAACTATTATTTAGTCGGAAAAGGAGACAACAGCCTGCTTCAAGTCTCCTGACCGAAAGAAATTTTAGCTTCATTAGCTGGCATATTCTTGAGAAGAAGAAGTTGAAAAAGTCGGAAATAGGAGTTTTTTTGTGAAATGTCTTTGGACATTTTCAATTTTTGAACGGCGAGATTCGTTCATTAAACCGAAGAAAGGACACCAAAATTCAAGAATGGGAAGTACAAACATACGATAAAGTCTTAATTTAATTTCAGGAAGGTAGAAATTATAAGAAATAAAGCCGCAAATCTGAGCAGCTTTGGCCGTAATTCTATCGGCATGAGGTGAAAGATCTAATTTATTGGTGTAGCTTAAGCCCAATTCCTTGATGGAGGAACATTCAATCATAGGGCAACCTTCAAAGATAAGAGGTTGTGACAGCCTTACAGGCCCAAAACTCATGTAGCGACACGTAGTATGTGAGAACTCCATTAGCCATGTAGAGCTCCAGGCCGAAAGAGCGTCTAAGTCTGAAGGAATTTGTTCTAGGCACCGTTCGGTCGTAGAGTTAGAGAAGGAATACACGCATTTGAGGTCATCAGCATGAATAAAAGATTGAGAATGTTTAACTATCAATGAAATATCATTAATATACAGTAAGAACAACAAAGGACCTAATACGGTACCTTGAAGGACACCACTAACAATCGGGGTAGCACTTGAGTATGAGGAGCCTACTAAAACCTTTTGCTTTCTATCATTTAGGTATGATCTAATAAAGTCAGTAAGGGACTACAAAATCCTATAGCTTCTAGTTACGCTAGAAGTCGTTTATGAGGCACTTTATTGAATGCCTTACTAAGATCAAAATAGATAACAACTACGGATAGATGATCATTACGAAGAGAGGTTATTAAATTTACAAAAGACATGTGTCAGGTTTCAAAAGAGTGGTCCGGTAAGAATCCACGTTGGGAAAAGTTAATAATTTGATTGCTTATGCAAAAATCCGTGATTTGTATTGCAATTAGTTTTTCGAAGAGTTAAGCAAGAGAGGGCGTTTTATGAACACCGCGATAGTTATGAATGTCCGAGCGGGAACCAGATTTAAAAACTGGTATTATAATAGAAGTTTTCCAATAATCGGGGAAGAGACCATTTTCGAGGAATACTTAGAATAACTTGCTTAGAAAAGGTAGAAAATCCCTTAACTGTTTATTAAGTGAGTTTGGAATGTTATCAGTTCCAACCGAATTTGAATTTTTTAGGTGAGCTATTTCCTTTTGAATACAACTGTAACAATTTTTTTGTTACAGTCGAGTAAGGGCGGAGTTACATTCAGACGCTGAGCCGATGACCGAACATGGAAGATATGAGCAACAGATTTGGATGAATTGCCATCACTCAGTGCCCGAGACTCCCTACGCTTATCTCTCGCGAGCCTAATTTTCGATGCTAATTCAAATATTTGTGCAATCCTTAAATGAACTGACAAAGAGCTTTTAGATTAATCTTACGTTGCTTTCGTAATTTTTTAAGTCTGTTATGGAGAAAATTCGGAACAGTAGAAGAAGCTGTATTTGAATTAAAAATCTTAAACGGGATAAAAGCCTGGATTTTTTTCTGTGAGGCTCTGCAATAGCTCACGGAAAAAGTTTGGATCGTTGATTGAGAATATGCTATGCCAATCTAGAGTGCTTACGAAATTATTTATCATTTCATGGTTTGTGTTAGCAAAGTCGAGGTTATTGCATTTAACCTCAGGCTTCGTAAGAAGGGGGACTGGAAAACAACTGTAGAATGATTGCGTGATCACTTGTGAATAGATCACGATTGAAATTCATGAAGAGAGGGTGGACATCATTTGTAAAAATTAAATCTAAAATGTTGTCATTTCTAGTAACTGAGCTGAACAGTTGGGACATGTTTGAAAAGTTAATAGTATCGACCAATTTCTGATGTTTAAGCGGTGAGGAATTTGCCTGCCAGTCAATGTCTGGCAGATTAAAATCGCCTACGATTATTTTGACATCAAATTGAGTCTCTGTAACTTTTTCAAATAGTTCACAGAGCTCGCTTTCATTGCCAGAATAACACGGAGGATTATAGACACAGCCAATTAACGCTTTTTTATTGTGCGGGAGGATGACTGAAGCAAAGCATACATTTCCAGCAAAGGACGAAATGCTCAGCTGAAAAGGGAAATGTACAAAGGATGACTTAATATAAAGGAGGCAACCACCGCCACGTTTTTCAGCGCGGTCTTGTCGGTACAAATTAAAATTATCTATAGCAAGCGTCGAGTCAGAAATAAGAGAGTGAGCCCAGGATTCAGTGATGCACAGCACAGCTGGATCAAGCTCAAAGGCTACTGTTCTAAGCTCAGCCATCTTATTTACAACTGATCTCGCATTGAGTGAAACTAAGCTGAGCGTATTCCTGAGCTGCAGGTTACGCTCATCAGTATTTATAAAAAAGGATAATTTGGTGGCGGAGAAGAAAACTGGAAAGAAGAAACGAAAGGTGGGAAACAAAATTGCTCTGGACTACAATTTGTCGAAATGTTACCGTTAAGAGAACTGAGATTATTGTACAACGGCATATTTGGTCGAAAACCTTGGAAAGGAAGGCTATATTGTGGCGTTTGAAAGATAAGGGGTGGCATGGAAATGAGATTTTGAGGGAAGTAAGCATAAAATGGCGGAAAACGTGCATTTGATAAAGGAATACATGATTTCGAAAAACTGGTAGCATAATTAGAAGCGTTAATTATTTGGGGATTTTCGGACACTTTTTGGGTTGGGAAGGATGCTAACATTAGCGTTCGCAGCTGTTGTAGATGCTGAGGGGTTAGCAGGTTTCCCATCGGTAATGACATTACTGATTTTAATGCCTTGATTAGCCAATGATTCAGATTTACTAGGAGTTTTTTAGGTTTAGTAGATTTGGCAGCTATAGCAGGCATGGTTTGCTTGGGATGAGAGAGAAGAGGCCTTGACACAATTTCACTCAAACCAGGAACAAGGTTAACGGGTGAAGATTCAGCTGGAATCGAAATTCCTGTCAATCCCGAGGGCCGTGTGCTTGCATTAGCTACAGGACAAACCCCTGAGATAACTTTTGATATTGAAGGTGTAGACCAAGTCTTCTTGTTTGCTAATGAGGGTGAAACCCGACGTTCCATTGGGGTTTTTATCCCTACAGATAAACAACTTGTTTTTTCAAATATTGAGCCGAGTGCTCCCATGCTTAGAGAAAAATAAGGTCAACTTCAATCGCTGAAAAACTCCTTTGACCAGAACTGGCGGGTTTTTGCTACGGGAAGACAAACCTTTTAGCTTCAGCGACTTAAAGTTAAAAACCGCATGAGTAAGGGAAATGAAATGCAACGTCCAGTGGGATTTTACTCTTGTGGACGTTTTTTAAAAGAAAATTGACACTTCTCTTATGTCGGTCAAATTGACTCGGTACTGACCATGTTTATAAAAGGCTCTAGTTTCACGCATTGTTGAGAAGTGAGTGAAGACAACTTTCCCTCAAAAAAATGGTACCAAGGATCGTGAAGAGAGAACCATATTTAGACATAAAAAGGTATTAAAGTTTTCCAGGGCGTCAAGGTCTAATTTCTTCATGCTTAAGGTGGGTTGCTCTAGTGGAAGTTTTACGCGAAGAGGATGTTTGCGTCTAAGCACTGACTGGGGTTTCAAATTGATTTTAAAATATAAGTATTTTTCAAATCGATAATACGAAAGGAAAATTGTCACTAGTGACGTTTTGCGGAATAAAAGATGTAATATTTAAAATATGTGTTTTAAGCAAAGTACTGCAAGCAAATATCTGCTAGGTAACGAGTTTAAACTGAAAAATAGAATTAGCGAAGAGCCTAGGCTATGCAGGATGAAAAATTATATCAACTGGTATACCAGTTACTGCAAATTATTCTTCGCTGAAAATAAGGTAAACTTACACAATTTCAACTTTATTTCTAGAATTAACCTTTAAATTCCGTCCTTTTGACGTGAATCTGCGAGAACTTTAATGAGGCTATGTAGGATAAAAAAGTTTAAAAACTGTTTATTTCTCCCTTTTGTAATTGCAATAACTGCAAGTGTGTGCAGCTGATAATGAGGTATAAATACAATAAATTGTCAATAATTAAGCTAATATTTTCAACAGGAAACGAAAAAATCGGTTTAAAATTCGAGAATTCACTTATCTTCAAATTTTAACCAACCGCCTTCGACCTTGACGCTTTTGACCTTTTAACGGACAGGTTTCTTGAAATTTTGCCGTTTTATACATCTACCTAACACTTTCCCCGTTTCCAGAGAGTAAATGCAAGAGTCTTAAACACGTTGTCCAACTTTCATCTTCACATATTACATATATTAAAGTTCTTGAGCTTTTACACCTCATTTCGGGAGGTAAGCTAATTGCGGGTTGTCCATGCTTGCGTGTGTTTGCATCTTTCTATTTATTAAATCAAATGTCATCGTCCGGTGGTGCAGAGACACTGTCTCCCCATGAGTCCTAGGTGTGCGGGTTCAAATTCGGTTACCAACGATATCTTGAAAAATTGCCTAAGATGTGACGATGCGCAATGTTGATTCCACGGCTTGGCGTGGACACTACGGACACCTCTGACAACTAAAGAACGGTATATTTTATGAGGCAAATTGTATGAAGCAAATTTTAAAATAATTTGCAATTTTTTACATTAAGCGTCAATTTAGTGCTCATGGCAACGGAACAGAAAGAAATTGAATGGATCTGCTGTAATTGACATGTTGACACGTAAGGATGAGGGTAGTGCTGACTTAAATTCAATTCTTGATATAACAGTATCCCGTGAATCGATTCCTCAAAATAATAATACAATTTCAACTGAATTTATTTAGTCAAGGAAGTTGAATAAAAGTGCAGTGCAAATTGCACTGCATCCTAAACACCTTCTGCTCCTAAAATATGTGAAGTATTATTACGTAATCTCATGGAAGCACAATGCGAAAAAACGCATTTAACTGTTATTTATCCACAGCTACCTGATAGAATATCACAGTAAGTGTTAGACGCTAGTGGAAGCTGCTGGCAACGCTATACGCCCTACTGGATTTCTTGAAGATATATTTGAACCACCCTCCTACAAAGGTAATATTTACATGTTTAACATTTCCGTTGGCATATAGTAAATTCTACTGTTCTAGCAAAAACATAGATAAAAAAATAAGTTGTACGACTCCTATGCACATGCAATCCTTTTTGGTTCACATCTTTCTGCGTGTGTTCGGTCACATATTACATGACATATTCAAGCACATAACAATCAAATTAAACGACCAGGATGCTCTATGTAACCGAATGTATTTTTCCACAGGATTTTCACTTTTACATTATGAAAGCATTCATTATGTATTCAAACCAACGGAGAGTAGTTTACACAGTGAGTGCGTAATCGTATTCAAGAGGCCTGTTAATCGGGTTTTAATAGGCTGAAACTACCGCGGAAAGATCAAGTGAACATTACAGGTTTGTCACCTTGTGTTTTTTACATGTACCATTTTACTTCGATTGCTTGAAATAGTAGTTTTAACTTATTCCGTTGTGTTCTTAAGCTCCTCGTTCTCTTAATTGTTGATGGTCATAACTTATTGCGAGGCTCGAGGTAAACTGGTACTAGGATTTACTGACTTTGGATTGATAAATCCGGCATGGGCTACGTAAATGCCCTTATAGGTTTAGCTTATGATCTCTGGCCTGAGTATTGTTTGCCTCACAATGGCTTCTCTGCTAATGCTCTGAAAATCCAATGTTAGCTTAGCCGGAGCGTTTTTACACCTGTGCGCACTGGCAGTGATGCAACATCAGGCCTTCCACGGCCTATGCGTCCGGAGACGGGCACGCGTGTGACCGTGAGAGGCCTTTTAGACGCCCCTATGACCGACTAGTTTTAGCTGAGCATGTGCGTTCACGTTTCGTGGAGCAACTATTATCAGGTAATACTTTTAGACAAAGCGTTTCTCAATATTGTAATTGACTGGCACTCTTGTCATCAGCGAAGTTTTAAAAATTGGTTCTAATTTCAGATTCATTATCGTTCCATCGTCTTGTTTCATAAAATTTTATCCCAATGCTCGTAGTAAAATTTAGCTGTAGGACATTATGTCTGCTTGAATTAATCTCGCTTCGACTGCTTCTGTCCAGGATATTCTATGCCTCAGGAGTCGGTCTGTTTCGGGCTTTCTTCCCATTCAGGTTTTATTTGGTTTGATTATTTATCGACGTAGCTTTGTATAAAAATCTTAGATATATCAGGTGCTGCATTGTTGCATCCAAAATAAACTGGTCTGTATCCTTCGGAAATTGCTATTTTTCTTAGTTAACGAGGATTTTACTATGAATTCATATAGCTCATTTGGTGTTTCGCATCTACTTGTCCAGACATTCCGGTTTCATAAAATTCCAGACTCGTTTACCTTTATCGCGAGCTTTATTTGGAGCAATCGCCGGCAATCCATAAGTCGAGTGACGCAGAAGGTGTCCAAACCATTTTAGCCGCCTTTCATTGTGGTCTGAGAGACCACTACCGCGTCGTGATGGTTTCGGACGGTGTTGTTCGGGGATTCCATGTCCTTTTGTAGTAATCATCTCTTCTTTCGTGCACATAGACCAGCACCCAAAAACACGCACAGGGGCTGACCGAATGGATGCTGGGTGCACCGGAATCTTGGTGGCGATTAAGATAAGTCAACGGGTTGATACGCACCTTTGTAAGTTTACAAACTATATGAAAGCTGCATCGACTGGTACGATGCTATTGTCTTTGTCGTGTTTATTTTATAGCAACTTATTTGGGATATATTCTAATCTGCCTGCTTCTTCAAACTGATAGCATTAATCCTAAGGATTACCTTCTAGTTCAAAATGCTAATTGAAACTATTTTAGTTGCAAAAATTCCCATTAAACGATTCAAAAGACAACTTGGTGAGCATACGCGCTGCTTTCGATAACTTCTCTTCAGGCCAGTACAGTTATAGGGAAACGTTGGAACGCAGTAGAAATTTAAAACATGAAATCGATAATGTTCGTCCATTTGTGTGGGTTATCTGAGGAATGTGCATAGGGGAAGGGTGATAAGAGACAATTTGATAGGCGGCAGTAAGTGTTTGGATACGCCGACTTCATTTGACGAACTTGTTCACCTGAATCTACTTTCTATGTGACTCATATCTTGACACTATCAGAGTGATATTTTTAGAGCAGGCTAAGACGACCATCCACTGTCCCTATGTACATTCGATATCGGCAGAACTCTCAACAACCTTTCTGGGTGCGTATTCGATAATACAGTCCAACAGAAAGAGCGACAGCGTGTAAGTTTATCTGACTCGATTGCAAATATCGAGCTGTTGGGAAAGTGTTTTGTTGACAAGAACTCGCATAACGTCTATGAATAGTTTTCCATCACGGCTAAATTAATTGTTCACATACCAGCTGGTTCCAATATCCGCTGCAGGCACTCATAGTAAATTAAATTGCAAGTTGCAAAGAACCCAGAAAAACGGGTACCTGTCGGTTTCTTTGTGAACTCCAAGAATATGCTGAACTGTTACATTTTGTTCTCTCCGTTCACGTTTACCTCGGAAGTCGATATTTTTGGGCCTCTTCCCTCCATCGGATGCCGAATGCAGAAGATCTTAGACCCACTTCCACGTCTTTTCGAACTTTACTGAACCAGCTTTAGAGTTGGTCCTCTCTTCGACTCCTCTAGGTTTATTCCGACGCCGGATTGAAAGCAGCAACACGGAGCTCATGATGCAGATGACAAAGAACGTGCTTTAACCACCTCAATCATCCTTGGATGCCCTGAGATATTTCAATGATGTTGCATCAAGTTTGGATTGTCACGTTGAACAATGGTTTTCAGGCAGCAGTTGGCAACCACTTCACATTTTTGCATAGGCAAGCGCACAGTCCAGCATTTACAACAGTATAGAAGGTTTAAGCGGGCGGATGCTCTACGCACGTGGACCTTGGTGGCGATGAAGTATTTTCGTCGGATCAATAGACGATTTGCTAAGGATCGTGAAAACCCTGCGAGCAACATCGATTCAGAGTGCGATGTCGATCTTATCGTATTAATTCAACAACCGTCTCGTCCCGAAGTAGTTGAAACTGTCTACTTCTTCGACTTGATAGTCCTTTATCCTGACGGGTGCCTTCCGAGATTTACCTTGAACATCAATGTTTAGTCCTCATTTGTACGCGACATTACATTCTGTAAGATATCAAGGTTTCGAAACCTGGTTTGATTGAGTCTAGTTCCCGAGTCACATGAGCTCTTCTCGCCTGAAAATGACGTCGGAGAAGTTTTATAGCAACGTTTATGCACCTTATTCTGCAGTAATTCGCACACTTGCCTTCTTAAAAACATGCACGAGGATGTCCGAACCCGAGTCCTCAGGAAAGAACTCATCTCCCAGTCCTTGCGCTAGTACATCATACAGCTAAAGGGCTAGAATTTTGACACAAAATGTGTCGGTTTCAGCATAAATTTCGTCCCTTCCGGGTGCCGTGTTGTTGCAAATGCTTCTATTTTGCATCAACGATTTTACCCTGAAAGATGGGTCATGTGACGCTGGGCAGACTGAAGGGGATAAATGCACGGCTGTGAAGGAGATCGATTACATTATTGATTGTCGATTTAAGTTTAGAAAGAGATGTAGGTCCTCATGCCTACGCTTGACCTTGTCCGAATTCCCAGCAGTAAAGCCTCCATGACCAGTTCGAACATACTCAGTGCAGAGAACTTACCACTAACTTGGCGAGTAATTTAATAGAGACCTCGAGTGTCACCGACGTCTGAGTTCCGTTCCGTAGAGGTCATTTTGTCAACTGATAGTTTTTGCGGTCATCTGTTGCCGAATTTGTCCACAGTTTTCGGTTTTGGAGGCAATAATAATCATTATCAGACCTAAGTCCTTCCACTAACCCAGTAACTGAAGCACCACTGGGTGAATAAAAAAAATTCTCAGCCGTCTCACGGACTACCAGCCTCAGTTATGACCATTTTTTACGACGTTCTCTTTCGACTCTGGTCGCAAAGCAAAATCAGATTTCTGTGCTTAGGGCCTTAACTTTGTTTAGTTTTTGTAGTTTTTTGAAATAAATATGCCTTGTAAGTGAGGGTTTGGATGCGGAAGAGAGACGATCTTTTAGGCGTGTGTGAATGAAAACATTATTTTACCCGGTTTCGGTGCAACGCATCAACCTTTTATCATCGACGCAGCTGCGGAACTTTTAACTCGCTAGAATGTGGTCAGTCTGCCTGACCCTATGGTCATCGTTCAAATATTAGGTCAGCACACTTTTGTGGTAGTGGTGGTGACATCGACGGCACAATTCCCCTCTAATAATTTATTTTTTGTTCCTTCAGTTAGGTCCTACCATGGCAACTGGGCCTGACTTTGCCAATTCAGAGTGGTTTATGCCATATTTGAAAACGTCCGATTCAAGGAAAACTGCTGACAACGAAACTTCAGTGAAAACCTCTCTAACGCAACCATTCTTCGACCGGTACTACGTCACGCGTTACTTTTGTGATGTGAACGACGTGCCCAGCAATGACCTTTGTGTAATGCAGCACTCAAATAAAGTATGCGTCATTGGTCTGGCTGCGGGTCACCATATATTCCGCTACTGCCTACCGCCAGCCAATAAGAAGTTGAAGCCAGAAAACACTGCGCTTGCAGAGCCCGGAAAACGTGAAGCTCATGAGGTCTTATTCGTGGACTTCCAGGTAGGATTTGCTTTTTCAAAACTTGGTTTTTATGCATCACTGGTTTATGACTCATTTTGTTCCTTCTCGCTTTACCTCCTGCCTGACTGCTAGCTTTGATTTTTCGTCTACTGTCTTTTGTGTTGCGTCACTGGGATTACCGTAAACATGTGGACTCTACCAAGTTTCGATCCTTCCTGTCGTGTGGTATGTCGCAGGGCCACAATTGTTAATAATTTCACTACGAGGTTTAAAGCTGTGAGCTTTTTCTACGTCAAATCCCTTTTTAGAAGCATATGTTTTACATGGTACTGGTGTCTGCCATGAAAATATCTCGTTAGTTGACTGGAACTTAGCCCTAGCGTTGGAGCAGCTCTGCATACCAAGAGTTATTCTTACTATTCATGCGTCTCGGAGAAACAAAACTTTATGTACCTTTTATGACTCAACTTTTTTATGTTTCACGTTAGGTTTCAAGTTAGTTTTGATCCTTTTCAAAGTGAAACTTGACAGCCTTTCGTGCCCATGAAACTTCTTTTGGGATTGTGATTCTCGCATAAACCTAAAAATGAATGGCGCTATGGCGCCAGATCTAAACGACGGGGTCAAACGGGTGTGTGACACTCAAGAAACAAATGCTTTTTTCACGCTATCCGCTGCGCCTGCGCAACTGTTTCGATTCAGCCTTGGCACTTGCACCCAACGAAATAGATTGGTTCCGAATATTGGCGAAATTTTAATGTTGGTAAACCAGTTGAGTTTTGTGTTTGTCGGATGCATTGCAAGCCTAAACTTGGAAAATTGCCAAATGACTGAATTACTAGGTCCATGAACCGCTGGTCAATTTGTTGTTTATTGTGAGCATATGGCATTTTTCACTGCGGTGGGATGCAATTTATCGAAGTCTGGTTCGTTTGAGGCAATTGCCATCGCGTGTAAACAGGGGCTTGATTCCCAAACGTTGTACCCGAACTCATTGTTTGGCCTTGCTATGGTGGGCGTGACACAAGTTTTTCTTACTATAATCCAAAGGATTTGGAAGTGTTGAGTGAACTTTCGGTTTAGTACATTTAGTCTTTGTCGGTTATGCCTTTCTGTCTATACTGTACTAGCCTCTGAGAGGCTGTTGAAGGGGGCTCGAGATTTAACTCCAAGGCACAAAGGAACGAGTGGGCGCCATAGCGCGATCGGTAAGCGCCCGTCTACCACTGTTATTATGCCCGATCACAACCGACAGAACAACGAGACTGTGGCTTTATGGTTAGGGCGTCGAACTTCTAACCAGCAGATCGTGTGTTTGGGCCTCATTGATTGGGTATGGCTGGCCGATGACTGCTACTAAGCCAGAAATGGCCATTCGAGTCTCTCATCTCTTTGTCCTTCCGCCTGTCATATACATATGGTAAGTAGGTGCTCACCGATCGGTTACAGGACTCAATCGTCCCGTTGTGCCTTGGGGCTAACTCTCGAGTCCCGCCAGCAGCTGTAAGGCAGCTTAGGATATAGGCAAAATAACATTACAGACAAAGACTAGGGAGACTGGAATGGCCATTTCTGGCTTATTAGCCGTCATCAGCCAGCCATACCCAACCCCAGGCACTGCGGTGCCCGAGGCTCGAACTCGCAACCTGTTGGGCACAATTCTAACGCTCTACCCACTGCGCCACGAGCTCGTTGTCTTGCCGGTTTTGATCGGGAATATTAGCTATGGTAAGTAGGTGCTCACCGATCGGTTACAGGACTCACTCGTCCCTTTGGTAACTGAACTTCCCAGCGATCGTAAACTGTATTTATTGCGTGATCCATATTCTCCCCTCTCTCTCTCCATCCCTTCCTCTCTTAGCTCACTCGTTCGTTCAACTTGCTAGAAACCAAAATTAGTGGGCGTCGAAAACGCGGCTGTCATGCCGTACAGCACGGAATGCAGTGTATCGGGTTCGCCTCCTGTAGCCGTGGAGTACGCCATCCTCTACTTTGTGGCCTCCCCGGTCGCATTTACGAAGCTAATTCCCGACTAGCTGCTGCCGACGACGGCGGCGGCGGTGGCTCGACTGTGTCTTTCGAACTCAATGAGCGCCTTTTGACCAGCCATGCCACCCACCCACCTCTTCGTCTTACGGCTTTCGGTCATCCCTCGACGACTGAGGACCCTCGGTGTGAGGCCAACTCTTCCTACCTCTGCGTTTTAATGCCGACCTTTTCGAGGTTGAGAACCTCAGAGGCTACGGACGCCCCAACTATCCCATCCGATAGCACAGAAGACAATACGGTGATCAGAATTAACTCTAAGGGACTGCTGGATTCAGGAATGGACTGGGAGACATATCGAGCTTTCAGAAAGTTGTAATTTCTATACATATGCTCTTATGCACTCGTCTTATATCCCTTTTGTCCTGAGCTATTATTGGGGAAAGGTTCAATCCTCTAAACCTGGTTACCAGTAGGCTTAGTTGTTTGTCAAACTGACATCCCGGCATCGTACTCGCCAGCGAACTGAGACTGGACTGTCTACTATCTCTAACCGTACCCATAGAGCAAGTCTTGTGCAATATTACTGTATTGGTTGGACTCTGAATTAAGCAATTTGTCACTACTATACAACTTCGTGTTGTGTTTTTTCAGTGGTATACTCTCTTGTTCGATGCAAGGCGGTTGCCATTGATGTACGAACGTTAAGAGTCTGTTTTAATTTTAAACGCTAACATCCCACCCATTCGAAGGCGTGCGTCATTACGCCTGCTTCTGAGACATCCCATTAGCGGATGTTTGACCTGCTTCCATTCATTTGACCCCAATGTACAAATTATCTTTTCTGACATCTCAGAGTTCGTGAAAAGAGCTCGGAGAAAGAGGATGCGCACGGAAGTAGCTGTCACCCTCACCTTGTTGCGTCTGATGCATTGGCATATCGAGGATAGTAAGACAAAAAGCGCCAGTCCTTTCAGAACGTGGCTGATATGTTTTGAGACGGCTGTCACATGTGCTGATTAGTGACTGTCACCTGTGGTTACGAATGCCTGAAGCGCTTGTCAGGAGTCAAAAAGATACGCGTCTTCTCTTGCTTTGGGGGTAACGAATATGCCGAAAACAGTAGTTGACGTGTATAAGGGAAGATTAAGTTCTGCTCTATTAAACGGGTGTAAGTGGCGAAGCAATGCATTCGATCAAACAGCGTCAAACTTCCTGGTATATTTTGACAGTTTGGACGTCGTAAGCAACGCACAGTCGACGTAAGATGGCGAATTGTACGTAAATTATTTTATACTGAGGTAGGCATGTTCAACATCTGTCGCCTTCCTTCTCAGATGGCAAGACAAAGGAGCCATTTAGCCTTTCTTTCAGTCCTCCAGTCAAACATTCCACACACACACGACAGTTCGACCATCGCAAAAGATAATTTCCACCTTTTGTTCACAGAATGGTGAACCGGTGGACCGTAACTTGCACGTCAATTAGTTTATACTTCTATTAGTTGGAGGAACAGATCGGTTATTATGCTCACTCAGACGAGTGTATTAGGTATGTCAACTACTGCACCCATTTCCCGTACCATTCCGCTGACCGGTTTAAATAGTGGCCTGGAAATTGGAGTAGGGATTGGGTTCAATGGCTCTGTGTATTTTTTTTCACTAAACAATATGGCATGACTGAAGCTGTTACGATGCGTTAAGCGCCGTGGCTTCGAAGGTTTCCAAATGATGGTACCCTCGGACTGCATGTTCAGCCCGGTGTATGGTGGCGGAGCGAGACTTAAGCTGTAGTGGCTCCTAAATGTGGCCTCTATGGCGCTCCCAATCCGTGGGATTCGAGCACGGGGCGGCTCAGGTCACGCCAGCTACCTGTGTCCGGTCTTCTTGATTTGTTCATGACACTGGGATCCGGTGGGGAAGTGATCGTGCGATATATACAGCGCAAGACTGCTGCCACTATGATCCCATTCATGCGCCAGCCACCGTCCCTGCGTTACCATCATTTGTGGCACACAATGAATCCCGTCGAAACTGGCGATTAAAATGTCGTCTTAGTAGACTTACGCAGCGTCCACCACACTATCTTTCATCACACACGAACCCCGTGTCGAAGCAAGCAGTCTAGATAACCGGGACTTGGAGCAATGAGCATAGAATGAAGCAGCCCGTCTAGGCGTGCCACACACCCTTTCCGTGCACGATGGACCATGGTTCTTAAGAACCAACAAGGAGTGACTCAGCTCCCAATAGGAATGAAGTATCGTAGAGACCATATTCAGAAGGGGTCATTGCAGCCTGACTCCGTCCTGAGAGGAGAACCAGGTTATACCATCAGTCGGCCGCCTTTAAAGTCACGGCTTTTATGACGTCTTTATAGATTGAAGCGCAGCAGTTTCATTTTAGGGAGAAATGTGCAGTGTCTATGGGGATGGAGTCCTCAAGGTCCGCCTCACTCTCTTCCCCCCCCCCGCATGCACAAGTCGGTCAACCGACTGATACGGAGAGTGGGCGCAAGTTGCTAACAGAGTTAATACAATCCGTCTACGCGTACCACACACGAACTTGTCCTTGCAAAAACACCGGCTTCGTACGAAAGGGGTGACAATTTGGCCCTCGTATGTTAGAGTGTTGTTATATCCCGACGGGTGTGATAGAGGAGAAGGCAAAGCCGGTTTCTGGAACAAAACACTATGCTGGGCCGACAGAAAACAGCAGATCTCAAGGTCATCAACTCTCGTCTATTTATTTAGTTCTCGGGTGCTCTAGAACATTCCGACCAATCGTGACGGAGAGCGTTCTGGGACTTTCTGGCCTGCAACGTGGCTCGCATTGATTGGTCGCTTCTCACGCTGGAAAACCCCTGGCAAAAACTTCTCGAATTTGGGCCACAGGCGTGTGTGGGGGCTTGACGCGTGCTCGGTGCAGCGGCGCATACCGATTGGTTGCCTGCACATTTTCCTCATCCGGCTTGGCCTATTTAGGCGTGCGTCAACACGTGCCGTTTCCGCCTTGGGCCACGACTCAACAGCGGATCCCATCTCCGTAACACCTTCCGCTTTTGAAAGGTGGACCTCATATCGTGTCTTCTTCGGGTCCACGATGAGTTTTTTTGGTGGTTGTGTTTTTCTATGACTCGTGCGGATGGGAGGTGATATCAGCCTTGTGTCTTCTTCGTGTGTAGGGACCTCAAAAGTGTCACATAGCAAATCGAGGGCTATTTGGCCATCCGTGTTGAACCTCCGTCTGAGCTGGTTCGCATGTCGTTTTAATTATCCCTGTTGCCGTTTCCACCTCATGGACAACGTCTTTCGACTTTCTGACAATGCCCTCTACCCACGGTTTCTCGCCAGGATTATAAATTCGGGCAAACAACTCTTCTCCCTCCCAAAAATAATCTTTTGGCTAATGGGAAACTCGAACCTCAGGTTTAAGGTACTGTAGTCGTACATCAGGTTATCTGCCCAGAAAACGTTCGGCTGGTGTTTGACCACCCAGCTCATTTTTGGGATTGTTCCGTAGGCCAGAAGGAAAGTGTTGAGATAGTCTATTTTAACCTCTGCGTTCCACATCTTTCTCATAGCTCTCTTGAAGGTGTCAACAAAACGCTCTGTTTGACCGTTCAATTGGGGATGAAATGGCGGTGACGTCACATGTCGGATTCCCCATTTCTGGCACAACTGTCGGAACACTGATGACGTAAACTGGATGCCGTTATCCGTCACAATCTATGTGGGGATGCCATATCTGGAGATAATTTCTTCCGTCTTTTTTGATGTGACCTCGGCGGTGGCTGCCGCAACATCAAAAACTTCTGCCCACTTTGACCATGCGTCATTGACTACTAGAAACATGCGGTTTAAAAATGGTCCAGCGAAATCCATATGGACTCTTGTCCACGGTATCGTCACCTCTGGCCATGGCATGGGTGGTACTTTCGGTGGATTCTTAGCGAATCGTCCACATGGACCAAAACTTCGAACGAAAGATTCAATCTCGTTATCAATTCCTGGCCAATATACGTACCTTCGGGCCAGTTGTTTCATACGAGTCATACCCTGGTGTCCGGCGTAAAGTTCAGGTAAAACTTGTTGTTGATTTTTGGCTGGAATAATCACTCTACATTCTTCGGTGATATACAACTGCTCCTTCCGGTTCCTGAAGGGCCTTAAAGCTGGGTGTACCTTAACTTAATTGGGCCAACCGTTCCGAATAAACTTCTTTACCTGGCGTAATAGTGGGTCTGCTGTGGTGGTTGCTCTGATATGTTCGTCTGTGAGAGGCACATGCCGTATGACACCTCTAAATTCTTCGTCGTCTTGTATCAAAGTGCTTGTGATCACCACATCTTCTGGATTTTCGTCGCTTACGCTCAGTCGTGATAAAGCATCTGGAGCCCTGAACTTCTGAGTGAGCACGTACTCAATTGTGAAGTCATAACTCAAGAGGACGGTACTCCACCGTTGTATCCTCTTCGCCGCGTACTGGGGCACGCCACGATTTGTGCCCAGCAAAAACTTTAATGGCTGATGATCTGTGTGGAGGACGAAATGTCTACCGTAAATGAACTGATGGAATTTCTGTACTGCAAAGATGGTCGCCAGTGCCTCTTTCTCGATTTGACTGTAGTTTATTTCTGCCTTTGTGAGTGCTCTGGCGACATGCATTAAGGGCAAGATTTTTCCGTCCGAATCCTTCTGAAGGAAAACGCCACCTAACCCATACTCAGATGCATCCGTCTGGACAATATTTTCTTTATCGGCTTCGAAATGTGAGAGATCAGTTGACTCAGTAATCTTTGCCTTGATACTGTCAAACGCTTCCTGATGGTCTGCTGACCAGTTAAATTTTGCATCTTTGCAAAGCAGTCGGTTTAAAGGTGGTGTTAAGTTGTGCAGCCCTGTAATAAATGGCGAGTAGTAGCTGAGCAAACCCATAAATGATTGTAGCTCGCGCAAATTCTTTGGCACCTTCACATTCTTGAATACTGTAACTCTCTCTTGATCTGGTGATCGTCCTGCCTCACTTACCACAAATCCCAAGTAGTGGATTTTTTTTTCGAAGGAACTCGCTCTTCTCCAAGTTTATTTTCAGGCCATAATCAATAAGATTTTCCATGACCTTATCCAGTCTCTGAAGCATCTCCTCGTCTGTACGACCGACGACCAAAATGTCATCCAAGTAAGCAATAATCCCAGGGATATTTATAAGCATGGTGTCCATAAGCTGCTGGAATATACTGGGTGCTGTTTTGACGTCATATTTGAGACGAGTATATTCGAAAGACCCTTATTTGAATTAATTGTCTACATCTTCTGCGCGGCCTCATCAAACGGTAGCTGTAGATATGCCTCAGAAAGATGCGAAAACGTTTCCTCCATTCAACGTCGCAAAAATGTGTTCTACAGTCGGCAGAGGGTAATAAAAGTCTTCTAAAGCGTCATTCAACCAACTTGAATAATCTGCACACAACCTTATTCTCCCGTTAGGCTTCTTTACCGCCACTATCGGGGCTGCCCACGCTGAATATTTTGTGGGGCAGATAATGCCATTCTGCTGTAAACGTTCCAGTTCTTCCTCAACCGCTGATTGTTCTGCAAATGGAACGCGTCGACTCTGTCTGAATACTGGCTTCTTCCCTGGCTTCACCGTCAAACTAACTGTAGTTTTTGTGCAGTCTACCAGTCTACCCGAAGTTTATCCCTGCGAGAAATACAAGCTTCAACGTTCACCTGCTTCTAAAATTCACGCCAGCTGTGTGCTGCTTTAATCTGCTCTTAATCGGGGAAGGAGAAGTCACAACAAGTGTTGAGTCGTTTTATGCTTCTTAGAAGGCTGACTGCTGAATATTATTGCACCCTAGCTCATTTATTTGAGAAGATTTATAAATTAAAATTCATTCGCTTAGAATCCTAAGAGGTATGGAAAACACAGACGCTCAGGATGCATATACGCGGGAAAAAATAATTGATGCCATGTTTGGGAATCGAAACCTCGTCAAAGAAACATGTGGCGACGCACCTAACCATTCCACCTCATTCACACGGAAATCTGATCGACAAAATTGGAAAGAAACAGAAAAGGATAAAAAAGACATACATTTTGTTTCTACTTCTCCTCCTGCCAAGTGGGCAAAAAGCCTGAAAACACAAATGAATGTCACCTATGAGGAAGAAAAATACATGGTTGGTTTAAGTCTCCTATAGATATTCCTATTGATGGAGAAAAAGATAAATAACTTGAAACAAGAAATGGCCGATCTAAAAGAGAAGGCTCATTGTTCATCCGACAAGAAAACACCCGTAACAACGAGAATTCTAACAAAAGAAATTATGTACGCCAAAATAGCTTCCTCAAAAATACCTAATGTAGAGCTAAAAGACATTGCGTCTACAGAGCTCAGTAAATCAGTAGACATTTCCTTCCTTCGAAAGGGAGATCAAACCAACTCATGCACCTTACTTCTGTCATCTAGCTCAGACAGAAGCAGTAATGCTCTGAATACACAAACATATGTGGCATCGTTGCTGTATGACACAACAAAGGGCGACAATGAAAAGCTAGTCGAATTTGAAGGACCTTAGACGAAGAATTCGAAGTCAAAATAGGCCAAGATGATTTCACAAAACATGAGTTTCATTTCTGAACAAATCTCGTTATTTCAGATAGATTCTCAAGCGGAATCCTCTGCTAGTAAAACAGGAGTAAGTGCAGAAAAAATTGGCAAAGTTCTCAAAAGGGATTCACGATTAACTTAAGGAATCGTTGCTAGTACTTACGCAATAACATCGTCGACAAAAGTTTAATTTTTCCTGATACTGAAGCCTTTTCAACAAATCAGAACACCAGGTAACCAAACAGACATTTCGACCGAAAACGCAATTTTGTTATCAAAGAGGCTCCCGAGTGCACTTCTATGGCTGCAAAGGAAAGGGTAGAACATGACCTCGGCCTTTAAGATGACGAATGCGTTACCGTGCACAAAGCATTCCGTTTAGGGAAGGTGGGTATTTCACATGAACTATCATCAGCGAGGCCTCTTAAAATCATTCTTGAAAATGATGTTTAGGTTTCACGCCTCCTAGAACGGTGAATGGCTCTCCGTAGCTCACACAGGGATGTGTTTTTTTCTGCCGGATTGCGAACCGACGGAAAGGCACAAAATGAGGATACTGAGAAAATAACTGAATAGGCGAACCGAAAAGGGGGAAATTGTTCCAAATAAAGGATGGAGAAATAAAAGTGACGAATTGATCTTTCTTGTGACAGACCCCGTACATTATCAAGGCGGGTTCTCATCGAGACGGAGGACACTAAATAAGAAGTGCACAACTTTGGGGAGCTCGTATAGCAAAAAGAAGGTGCTCCAGAACTCGGTTGACAGGGGCGAGATGGACATTAGTTTGTCTCGGAAAGCACTGACAGACTCTAGCATCCCATCCCATGAAATGTACAGAAATCTATATGATGGAGTTACGTAGTATAAATTGAGATGTTTGTATACCAATGCTCAGAGTCTCCATTCAAAAATAGACGAACTCAAGACACTAGTCTCAGACCAAACGCCCGATGTCGTTGCCATTACGGAAACGTGGCTAAAAGGCGAAATCGCAGATAGCGAGGTTTCGATAGATGGATATCAGCTCTTTCGAAGAGACCGTGAAAATAAACTGGGAGGTGAATTAGCCGTAAACGTAAGGACAGGAATCTCGGCAGTCAAACGAGCGCACGCCCTCTTCCTTGAATAGGAATTTCTCTGGATAAAGATAAAAAGAATTGTTTACAAAACCTAAAATTCTTGATGATCTTCAGACCATCAACTTCCTTCGGCAGCAAGCTAATGGATCTCACTCTTGACCAACCTCTAGTACAGAAGATTAACATACCAGCGAGATTAAGGGAGAACCAAAGAGAAAATTGCCTGGACCTAGTATTTACGAAGGACTTCTATAACATTTATGAAGTGAATTCTACTGCACTACACGGTAAGAGTGACCATAGAACGCTGCTGTGTGATAACTCACATTATTTTCAACGCTGGAAGAGAACGGAAGGCAAGCGAAATATATGGAAGGCTGATTTTAACGCGATGAAGAAAGAACTGATGTCCATGAAATGGGATTGTTTTCTCAAAGAGAATCCGGAGGATGACTGGCGATAGGTTAAGACAGTTTCAATTGATCTGATTGAACACTTCTGTCCAGTGAAGGTGGAAAATAAAACTAGTCACCCTGCCTGGTTAACAAGAGAACTTAGCAGACAGTTAAATAAGAAGAATAAAAAATGGAAGGTATTCAGGGGAACAGGGTCAGCAGAACATCATGAAACATTTAGTCACCAGCGAAATGTTGTCGAAAAATGATCCGTCAGGCAAGGAAGAGCTATAAATCAAAAATTATCCAACAGGCAAAAATAAGCCTAACATTTTATTCCATTCGATTAAAAAAACAAGGACCCAGTCGCAGTACTTATGGATGGGAATGATATTGAAGTCGTTGAAAATTGCGAGAAAGCCGAGCACTTGGGTTGGTTATATGCATCGGTATTCACTAGAAAACCTGGACTTCAGCTGGACCATGTGAACAGTGCTGTTATAAACGCCGATCCAGTGCTTGAATTCTTCCCAAAAACTCTCGTGGAACGTGAACGGCAAAATCTCAAAAAAGCAAAGTCATCTGGTCCAGACGATTTACCGGCAAATTTCTTGAAAGAACTGGCCGGCAAACTCTCAAAACACTCCCGCATATATTTAATTTATCATTTGAATCAGGGAAATTTCAGTCCAAATGGAAGACAGCAAACATATACCCCATATACAAGAGTGGGGCTCTATCAAATGTCAACAATTATCGGTTTGTCAGCCTTACCTCCATTTGCTGTAAAATAATGGAATTAATAATTAAGAAGGTGACCTTGAATTTCCTGGAGGATAACCGATTACTCTCAGAGCTTCAGCATGGCTTCAGACAGAATCGCTCTTGTCTATCCACTTTATTGCTCTTTAAAGATCAGCGGACTAATGCAGTGGATGAAGATAGTCGAGTTTACATCATCTACACTGATTTCAATAAGGCGCTTGACAGTGTGCGACACGAACGCTTAATCCATAAGTTATCTGAAATTGGAATAAGAAGAATGCTGCTGCAATGGATCGCAGATTTTCTTATAGGAAGATTGCAAACTATGTGTATCGATAGTTCGAAGTCCACATCTACTCTGGTTCTAAGTGGTGTCCCCCAAGGCTCCGTCTTAGGGTCGTTACTCTTCTTAGTGTACATCAATGACTTTGTCGACGACCTGGGTTGAAGTGCCGTTATGTCTGCAGACGATCTTTAATTGTGGAGGGTTATCAGATCTTATGCCGATAAGCACACACTTCCAGAGAATCTCAACCATCTTGGCAGCTGGTCTGCTCGTTTACATCAGTGTTCTAATAAATTCTTCACTCAAACCGTCTTAACAGTGTTTAAAGGTAGCTAAACGTGAAACACAGGTCTTATTTGTGCTCAGACGTGGATTTGTGCAGATTTATAAGGAACTATCCCCAAGAACCTATGAGGCATTTGTTCGATCTCACTTGGAATAGGCCGTCCAGGCCTGACGTCCGTGGTTTAATGAGGAGTATCTACAACTGGATCGAGTGCAGAGAAGGGTCTTATTATTTTTTAACCTAAGCATAGGCATAATACCATCAAGCAATCTGGAAAGCCATAACAGGCTAGTGCTTGTGGTTGCACATCGTCGTCTCTATGTTCAATTTCTTTTAGAAAAATTATGTTAAATAGATCCGGGCCTCTTCCGCTGAACACCTCCTAAGCGTGTATAATATTCTAGCCCGCTTTATAGAAACGAGCTTTAATTGCCATACCTGTGTAATCTATAAGATTACTTTTCTAAATTCTCTTGCATTGGGGCGATCGTAAGGCAATGTTCCGAAAGACCCGTACAATATACGCAGATGTTGAATAATTTCTGGCATATTTATGTCGTAACTATCAATGCTCAGTGAGTGATACGTATCTTTCAAGTGCAAAACCCAGACGCTTATGGCATGAAAGTGAAAAACACTGCATGCAGTACCACTAAAAAAGCCAGTAGGCTGTTTTTAAGTAAAAATAGTCATGGCACGATATGTCGCTTATTTATTTATTTATTTATTTATTGCCAGTTTACAGGCAAGGTCAAAAGGGATGTATACAGTAGGGGGTCCAGCTGACAGTGAAAAAACTCCTGATCGTTCTTTAAGGTATTTTCAGGAGAAAAAACTGCAGCTTGTTGAACAGATTAAAGTTTAGGACAGGGAAGTGTTGACACAGGTGCACAGTGTAGTACTTCTCCTTTCGGTGTTGTGGATCTGGTCTTCTGTACCAGCAGCAAGTATGCCGGCGAGCGGCTGCTAGCTGTAGAATAAGGAATAACCCGATTACGGACTGCAGAGCCAGCAACATTGCCTTCAGCATGAAGTCCGGCATAGGATTCAGAGTCCGTGGACGCCATCAGAACGGAAAAGAGCTTCCAGAGAATCAGCACCCAAAATTCGCGGAAGGTGTCCTGAATGCAGAAAACTAGTGACAGCTCTCGTAAACAAAGGATAGTTTTGCTGAATTTTAATACTTCTGGGTAGTTTATTCCAGATTGCTATAGCGTTTACCGAAAAAAACTGACGGTATTTAACGGTGCGTGCCAAAGGAAGAAATAAGAATACATCTCTATGATTGGTGCGCCGACAGTGATCGAGCTGCCTCAGGGATGTAAGGGGGTTAAAGGTAAAAACCGTTTAAAAAGCTTGAACAGTAAAAAAATAGTCCCTTCTGTAATCTACGAAGCCACAACGGGTCGAGGCTTGTAAGCTCACAGCGTTGTTGGTAGGACAAGTTTCTGTGCTCTGAAGTAATAACTCTTTTTAGTAAAGAAGTGCTGGACTGATTCTATCTTCCTCCGTTCACTCGCGTGCAGAAGGCTAAATAGAAACGAGCAGTATTCCAGACTAGGTCTGACATACATTTTATAAAGGCTGGTCCTAATATTGAGGGTTTTAAAATTTCTGAGAATAAACCCAGTGGTTTGGCGTGCTTTAGAGACAATCAGGGGCGCAGTGCTCTGACAGATTAAGACTACTAGAATATGATATGCCCAGATCCGTTATAAACCCGGGCACATTTAAGTCATGACCGTCTATGCTTAGATGAGGGCTGATGGTTGTCACAACTAACCATAACGGAGCATTTGTGCCAAGAGAGCGAAAGGCGCCATGTGCGGCACCACTGAGCGAAGGCTTGAAGATCCTTTTTAAGAGCTCAAGCACAATGTGGCGATCGACCGGTTTATAACAAAAGGCAACTTTTAAATCATCAGCGTACATAAAGGGCCTACCATACTGAAAACAATCAGGAACATCGTTCACAAAAAGGCAAAATAGAAGCGGGCCGAGTACACTACCCTGAATAACGCCACTCCTCACGTGCGTGGGGTTGGAGATAACATCGGAAATTTTTACCCGTTGTGCGCGATCATTCAAATAGGAGGATATTAAGTTCAGAAGCTTGTTACCTATGCCGAAGGAGGTAAGTTTCAGCAGGAGGAGATCGTGGTCAACACGATCAAAAGCCTACAGATAACTTGCAACTCTTTAAATGTAAAACAGTTCAACCAGACCAATATATCTCAGGAACATGACTGATGAAAGGGCTGAACCACAGCAGAATGAGTGGGCCGTGATTTGACGGTGCCCAAGAAATGCCCAATCAATAAACCTACTTATTTATTTATCGTAAAAAAATCAACTCCTAAAATACGGAAGATTGGAGGTAAAGCTGGGAATAATTAATACTTGCGAACTAAAGTAAAGTTAAAGGAAATGAAAATGCAAATCTTCCCCTATATTCCGGGTGATCAAATCCTCAAAATAAGGAAGAATTTTCCGAACAATCAAACTTTACGGACAACTTCAAATAAACTGCAGACAAAAAGTATTCCTCCTAGAGTGGAGAAAAATTTACTCCAAAAGATGGGTGCAAAAAAATAATCAATAAGCGGAACCACCTGGTACTTAATCACTTTTCAATAGCGTAAATTTTTTGGTATAGGCTAAGGAGATTTTTGAAGACATTAATAAGAGGTTTCTTAGTGACATTCGTTAAAAGGTGCAGAAAATCGGTGTGTTTGGAGGAAGATCGTACCTCACTTCTTACAAAAACATGGAAATATTTCACGATCAAGCGCGAGGTTCCATATTTATTGTACACTCAAAAGGAATTACAGAGAATTTATCTATCCAAAAAGCACTGCCCTGTTGGGTTCGCGCATCTCAGAAAAAAGATATAGTCGAGGAAAAATTGCATGGCTATGAGAAAGTAACGCAAAAGACATGCAAAAGTTTTCTCTGTGTATGGTACAAAAGATAAAACGCGAATTGTAATTGAAATTTATTTCCTCAGTGACGTGTAACATAGATTATAATAAGTTAAATGCTACAGTAAGGAAATCTGAGGAGCCTATTGATACTTCCATATCAGCCAAAAATGGTCTTAAATGCTGATAAGTAAGGGAATGCTAAGGAAAACTTTCAATGATGTTTCCATGTTTTATTGCATAAAATATCATACAGGAAAGCTAATTCGAGCCGCCTTAATCGCTGTAGCCCATTCGAACACAATGGGGGACCCAAAACCTGTGTGCACATTCGTTCGTAGACGTAATAAAGCTTCACTAAGAACAAGGAAAAGTAAAAATTTTTGCTTGTGCCAACTTTTTTAGAATCTTCAAGCAGTGAAGAAGAAGTACATATAGTTCGAAAAAGGAATAAAATTGAGTCGAATCCCCTCATTCAACATGTATTTTCTATTGTCATCTCTTGATGATTAAAAGACCTCACATTTCGTAGCTAAAAGAAGCAAAAGTTCCAGCGGAGAAGATTCTGACGAAGATGATGTAGCGACCTCGGTGGCCTTTAAAGCTAACTATGAGCCAGTAAGAGTTTAATTTTTTTGATTACTGCGTTTAGACCCACTCTGGTCCAAAGGATCAGGGCGCGACCGCTATTTCAGAAATTGACACTGATATTACTCACGATGCTCAATCAATATTTATACAGGCACAAAAAATTGATCGGGCATGTTTTATTCTTTCGTTGACCAGTTTAGGAGGTTAAATCCAACAAGGACAAGGTTTATCGAGGAATTAACAATTACGCTCGGTATATTGAGCAGAAAGATACCGTCCTGGGCAATGCTGCGAGTGGCTTTAATAGACGGGGTCCGATGCGGGCACCAGCTCACTTGCGTGCGACTGTACGATGGGATTATCAACCGGATATCTGCAAGGTTTTATGCGTAAATGATTTTCTAAAATCTAGGATTACAAAGAAACTGGTTTTTGCAGCTTTGGTGACAGCTGCAAGTTTCTACACGACCGATCTGACTATAAGCATGGTTGGCAAATTGACCAAGAAGTGGCCGAGGGAACTTATGGCGTTGAAGGCGTTGACGATCGTTATGAGATAAAAGATGAGGAGGGGGATGATGACGCCGATGAACACCTGCCTTTAAAATGCCTGATCTGTCGAGGCGACTATAAAGACCCAGTTGTTACTCGGTACATAATACTTTACTCTGTAATTTAACTTATTTACAGTTGCAAACACTACTTTTGCAGCAATTGTGCTCTGAAACGATTCAAAAAAACAGCCAGATGTTATGCCTGCACTGAAGATACGAAAGGCACATTTAAAATTGCAAAGGACTTACTTGCACGCATTGCAGCCATCAAAGAAAAGCGCAAGGCCGTTTCTGAGCAGGAGGAGGAGGAGGAAGAGGAAGACGCAAGTCACCCGTGTCATCAAGATAAGCATGACCATCGTCAAAATGTTCATGAACATGTACCTACTGCTCATAATGAGCATTATATCAGCTCTTCGGAACTTGAGGATAG
The DNA here is from genome assembly GCA_017591395.1 of Schistocephalus solidus. Lineage (NCBI taxonomy): Eukaryota > Metazoa > Platyhelminthes > Cestoda > Diphyllobothriidea > Diphyllobothriidae > Schistocephalus > Schistocephalus solidus. The sequence continues at coordinate 35,896 of WEDG01004911.1, read as the reverse complement.
TTCTGATGACGATTTACCCTCAAGTAGCAAGACAACCTACCCGACTCTCACGCGCCTGGAAGGCGCCCAGCCCCAAGCTCCTGAATATTGCGACAGTGACGAGGAGTCGGACTAAATACTTCGTTTGTACATATTTCTATTTTTAATATATTATGTAAAATACTCTTTTGATTCTGTGTTGTTCCTTCTCTCTGCATGTTTTCGTATAGTTTGCGCTTGTTTAAGAATCAATGGACGATTTTTACCAATTACTTGGTTGTGGGCCGGACGACAACCTTCAAATATACGATCGACGCTCCGAAAGGAGATGCTTCTATGCCATCCAGATAAATGTCAGTCTCTTTCCGCAGACGAACAGGCAGAAAAGAGAAACCGATATGACGTGCTCCATCGAGCGTGGAGGATTTTCGGTGACGATGACAATCGCCGTCGCTATAATGCCGTTCTACTCCAGACGAAATTACAAGAAGACTCGGCTCGACGCCCAGTTCAAGCCGAAGTTCCGTTTTCTGACTTTTTCGGCGCAGCCAACATTGACTTTAAGTTAGTAGATCCAGAAGAAGTTTTTGAATATCCATGCCGTTGTGGTGGAGCCTACCTTATTGAGGGTATCGCCGTACTGGGCCGCATTCCCTATGCTTACTGCTGTCAGTGTTCGCTTGCTGTAAAGGTTATCTACTCAGATGACCCCAGAACCAGTTGTTCTATCTATATTCCTCAAATAAATAATCACCGGTGTGCTTTTCTTCTGAAACTGGCGTGCTGTACTTTACCTAAGTAACCTACAGAAAGATTTATATTTCATATTAGGAAACGAACAAGGAACCGGAGCATCGTCAGGCTACAGCCAGTCCTTCGGAACAGGAGTGTGCCCCCTTTCATTTGCCCACAGATGTTGCAAAAGAAACCACGAAAAGGAAGGCAGTATGCCTGAAGACCGCTCTTGCCATCGTGGAAAGATGTGGTCAAAATCCGATTGCCCCTGAGATGGTAACGCACATAGTAAGTCCGTTATCAATGCTGCCATTCCTTTCTCCTTGATTTTGACCGTAGTTTGGAATAAAGAGGTATTCTGTTTACGTTTTTTTGTAGGTTCGTTTTGGTAGGTTTCGTTTTGGTAGGTAAGTCGCGTAGCGACCGGTGGCATATGATGGTAATGTGGAACTGGCAAAGAAAAGGCAGACTGGAATTATCATTTCTGGCTTATTAACCGTCATCAGCCAGCCATACCCAACCACAGGTGTTTTGGCTCCCAAAGCTCCAACTCGTGACCTATTACTTGCAAGTCCAACGCTCTTACTCACTGTGCCACGAGTTAGTTGTCTTGTCGGTTCCCATCGGGAATATTAACAATGATAGATAGGCGCTCACTGATCGGTTACGGGACTCACTCGTTCCGTTGTGTTTTCGGGTTCAATCTAGAACTCATAGGTGGTCGCATGGGGTGTCCTCTGTACGAACTTACTTGCGAGCCACACTTCTTCGCAAATAGCCCTTCACCTTTTTTATTATTTGGCTTTTCTCATCTGAATTCCTGGAACCGTGTCAAGTGCGTCCGTTTTGTTTGTTAATTTCAGCTTCCCTGGCTTGAGCGAGAACAGTACGACGATATACCCGTAGAACGTGTTGCCTACGGAAACTGTGGGTACCTGCTGTGTTTGAAACCAGTTGGAAATCAGCTCAAGCAAACCTATCGCATATCAACCGCCTCCAGAAAAGTCTACGAAGTTGGTGAACGAAAGGTTCATATTCGTGTTTTCATTCAAATCACTTCTATCTAAAATCAAACTTTTGAGCTTTTAATTTGGCGAGCGAGTTGCGTTTGCGATGTTTTGTTTGCTTCAGCACGCCGACCGATTAAAAAACAATTTATTTTGTGTAGTCATTGTGCCTACTTATTTATGTCAAGTAGCTATATACGCGGAAGTAATGCCGACGTGTTGCGAGCCTCGGGGGCTGGCTATTTACGGTTCGCTAACCATCGTCAGCCAGCCGTACTCCAAATCCAGGTTTGGATAATCCAAGGCTCTTAACTGGATCCCTCAGCCATTGAGCACTAGGTCGAGCACTCTATTCTCATACGACCATTATAAATATTCCCTATCGCAGCAGACAGGACAAATGGGTCCGCGGCTCAGCGTTGGCCTGAAAAAAATCCGCAATGGCCAGGAAGTCAGCGCCTGAACATCGGGTTTTCCACACCTGGGGTTTGCATTGCTGACAATGGCCACTTCGTCTTTACCTTGACATTTATTCTGAATCATTGGGCGTCTCTACGCAACCGCTCGCGAGCGCTCTTTACTAGATTTTTAATGCCGAACGAAATGAGCACATTCCCTACCGTAACCAGATCAGATCACAGGAGTCATCTGTTGCATTTGAAATACTGAAAGTCTTTCTTCTAGTACTTTTGCTCCGACTGGTGCTACCGCGCTTCTTGTTATCTCCGAAAACAAATACCAGCTGAACCGGCCTGGTGTCGCCCCTTGAATCAAGGTCCCATGATCAACCTAAAATTCCTTCCACCTACGGCGCACGGACTTCCAGGCAAGAAGATACTTCACGGCATTCACCGTATGCGACTGGACGACTCGAACGAAGAGTCTGCAAGCGAGGAATCGATCTCCGTTGGTGACGGTGACGATTCAAGTTTGGACGACAGCGATGAAGATATACCCGAAGATTCTGATAACGATTCTGAGCAAATCCTCCGGACAAAGACACCCACGCACGTCTGTGCTAGCAAATCACAAGTGCGAAAAATGTGGAGTGAACCCTTTCCAGCGCCAAAAAATATTGATATTGTTGAACGCAAGCCTTCTTCGGTGGAACCACCACAATTACCTACAACGGAACACTTAACCGCTATACCACGGCAACCTTCGGGGCCTACCGATAACCTTGCTGATGTGGTCATCACTCGATTATCTGAGTGGATCACGATGGAAGCCATCCAAGCATTGGGGTCAGAGACGGAGCCCAGTGCTGCTGAGCTTGAAAAGCTGCCTAAGCCAGCAAAATTTGAAAAGGTCGCCGCATTTCTCAAAGGATCTGACTCCTCGTCATTTGACACAGATCCGGACCCTGGTTCCGACTACCCGGTAAGATTTTCTCTATCTTTTTGACCTATGGTCATATGGTTTTATAATCTTTAATGATTAGCCTGTATGGCAGAGTTTTAATGATTGGAAGTTTCCAGTAAAGCGTATACTTACCCACGCTGTTCTTTTACATTTTCGAAATTAATTTTTGAGATCACGGATAAGAGAGGAACAGTTACCAGGCTACTTAGTGAGGTACCGGAACGTTTACCTGACTGAGAGGAGACTTCTCTGCTACAAAGCCTGCGCCTCTATGAGTGGAACTAGGCAGTGAATTTCATGTCGATAAATCTGTTTAAGTCGGGATCACTGTTAGCAATCAACTGTCAGCTGCTTCAAGGCAGTATTCTAAAATGTTTTGGCCTGCACTCTACACGTGTATTTATCACTCACCGTATGGTCCGCACGCCGCAACCTTGTGTGTAGTCTACACACTGATTCGATGACTCGACGAAAATTTAGTTAGAGCATCCTTGCATTAAAATATTATGCCAGCCACTAAATAAATAAATAAAATTGTTATCTCGTATCTCGATACAAATCGTTGGAACTGAATTTGTTTAAGTATACGAATTCCTGTACACGGATAATTTGACAGTCAACGCTGACAAGACCCAGGGTGGGTGCAGGCACGCTAACTTGCGCGTTAATTATTTTATCCTGATCGTAGACTTGTGCAGCATCTACCGCACCCTACCCCCCTCAACCATCGTAGCTTGGTGTCAGGACAGTGTCAAGGAGACTGGAAGCGAGATCGGGCGTGTGTGTCTGGCTTGGCGTGAGCCTGCGCTTTGGCTTGCCACCGTGTGTGGCCTTTGTTATGGGTGCATGTCATACCCTGATCTGTCCCCCACGTTAGTCCAATGCACCTGCCGTGTGGTCCATTTTAAGAACTATCCTGTACACAATAGATCTTAACAATGTAGCAAGGTCAACTGGAACGGTCATTCTTGGTTTATATGACTTTGGGTTCTACGGACCTAAAATTCGAACCTGGGTCCTTTGATCATCTTGCATTTGACTCCAGCACCAGTAGTTACATCACGGGCTCACGCCTTGACGACTGCCATTTCGTGTATCCAATCCGATTTATCTTGACCACATGACCAATTATGGATGAATTTTGTCTTTTATTGTAGGCAGCCGCATACCTTAAACTAATCAACGGATGTCACCATGGGAGACGAGAGAGACTGAAGTGACAGTTTCTGGGGCTTTTAATGTTGTCGGCCAACCATATCCCATGCCTTAAGCAACTTTCTAATTATTGATTTCTCATTGACTTGAGGCCGCCTATAAGAACTTGGAATTTAGAATAGTGCCGAATCGCCTATATTTTCCTCCTCTGATTGAGATACATCGATAAATGCCACCCTCCTATAATATCTCTAACGAACCGGTTTCGTCTGCGAAATTTCAGTATCTGAGTCAATACTATCTGATTGGTTCTTAATCAACTTCTTTCGCTGGAAAAGTTAGGAATTCGGTACATAAGGGGTCTTGTTTCATTAACTTCAAAGGCTCTAAGCCATATAAATCGTGCTAATTGAAGCCTTTGGTGACTTTTCACACCTACAGGCCCCTAACAAGCTTTCAGTAGCTTTGGCTGGGTCTAAGTTCTTAAAAATTTTGCCGGGGCCAAGTAAAAACCACTGTTTTGACGAGATAGTTTTTATAGTCTATTTTCGCCAAAAAGTGACGTTCGAGGAGCTAATCAAATCCTGGAATGGGCTACCGACGTCCCCTTTTGCCTAATCGCCGCTCCTTTGTGTTATTTCTTACGCCCACTACTGCACAAAGCGGCTCAACGCCGCTTTTTGTCTGTACGTCCTCGTGCTCATTTTTCTGTTCTATACGTCAAGGGTTTACGTAGAAAGTGATAGGGGTCAACCTGAGCTCAACGTCGCTGTGTGATGCCCTGTCAGGGCGCGTCCATGCGTGTGGTTGCCGGTCTTCTGGTTCTACCTGCTGCGTTCTAAAATTTACTGCAGTTTTTTGCCATTGGTTCTTCTGCCATGTTAACATGTTGCACTTCGCTTACACGCTCACTTCACCGCGCATAAATTTCCTTCTTAGTTTGGCTGTCGCTTTGGTGACAGCAAATTTCTGTTTTCGTGAAAGCATCTTTTGCATCAACTGCCTATTGCCTTATTTATTGTCTTACTTCCACAATCAGATACGCAAAAACCCCTTGTTAAAATCCATGTAGCTGCCGTAAAAACCATAGCTAACTGATTCGCCTTTTTGTTTTCAATCACACAAAGCTCGGATCGATGGTCATGCCTCTGGTGGATTCCATCTCCCAGAATCAGCTCCGACTCCGTCTCCTGCTAGAGTCACTTTTGCCTAGGTGGGTACATCCATACTCTGTCATTTTTCATGTCCTTATTGGAGTCTTATTCCGGGCTTTTTAAGGTTGGCTAAAGAAAACGGGGTCTGGACTCATATGTCATGTTAACAGGTCAATGAGCGCAGGCTGTGACCCCTCATTTGAACCGTTATCGAATGCAGATATGACACGGGCCAGACTAATGGAGTGTTTAAATGGGAAATACATTAGCACCAAAATGCCAAGTGCAGTGTTCTTAAAGGGTTTTAAGGGATATCGCTAACTGCTGGGGTAGCTTGTTGCCCGTACAGATCGAACGACCCGCTTCTTATGGGGGTTGCAGATGACAGTTTTATTTGCTCGGAATTTGCTTCATGCCTTTACATATAACGTCAAGACACCGTTTTGACTTACACACCAACGTTTTTGTTGAGCTTACCAGCCACAAATACAGTCAGATAGGCATAGCTACTTTCCGTTTCTTTTCATATCGGCTTTCTGACCGAGTCTGAAAAGGTTTGTGCCGAAGGATTTCCCACAAGTTCGCGCATTAATTTACTTGGCCAGAGTATTTCGCTTTTTAAAAGCTTACTCCAGATACTACGTCAATCACCCGTAGTCCTAAAAACAGCATAGTCGTTTGAATCACAATAAGGAAGATCGCTCGGTTCATGTAAAATTTTCAGTTTTGTTGAGAAGAAACTAGGCGCTGTGTCTCGCATCTCTGTCTCGCTTAAAGTACTGCTTTTTTACCAACTGCTTTTGTTGCAACATTTCCCTACGGTTGGTGAAGTATTTTTATTCTTGCCCTCGTCAACCAATCATACCCCGATCAACGCCTAGGATCAGATGCAAACCATCATCCCGATTTATCGATCAATCTCTGATATTGTTTATTTGGTTACTGTGCTACCTTTGGGGGGTCGTCTGGTCGCGATAACTGTCAATAGAGGGCTCTACCACTTTGAGCCGCCAATTAGGTCAACGTGTATCCGTGCCTGCAGACACTGCAGTAATTATAACCGAAACTATACGTTGGCTGCTAGCCAGAAATTGCCCATTTCAACAAGTCGGACCAAAATGCATGTGCTATAGACCACGGTTGAGCCATACCTCGTGGGAAGGTAATTAAGCATGTCGGCTTGGATGAGGAGAGGAGGAGGAGGAGGCGGACGGAATGAAGCCGTAACCACTTACAGTACAGCAGGCTAAGTCGGTTGCAAAATACACGCGTTACTTCAAGCAGCCAGTCAGCCTGGGCTGCAGCGTCTTGCCCTGCGGTCGGTCGAACCTTCGAGCTTTTCTCCCGCGAGTGGATTCTCACGCAAGAATCGACCAACCCGCCATAGACCGGAAGGTTCTGAAACGCCCTTCGCGATAGGCCGGAGTGTTCCAGAACGTTCAGAGCACCAAATAAATAGGGCAAATTTTGGATGAGGAAATAAATTGTTTTTCCCCGAGCCTGCTCTCCTTCTCTATCATCTACCTGTCGGGCTATAATACCTTAAAGTGAGCATCTGTGCCCACTCCCCCCCCCCCTGTCCCCGATATACCGGTTTGAGATCCTAGGATTTTGCCGGGGGTTAATGAGTTACTCACTTTTTGAATGGTTTGTTAAAATCTTGAACTTTCTCGGGGGCACCATTGAGTGGGCTGTCAGCGTATCGGAGCCCTTATCCCAAAATAGACTACCGCAGTGCGCTTGATTCGAAAAATCAATTTTATCGCTCACTGCCTGCAAGGAGCCACAGGTGATTCCCTGGTAGTGGATTGCTTTTTGAGTTGATGCCTTTTGCCTCTGTAAGGGGCAGATTGCGCATACGAATGCGATGTACCACAACGCCCTACATACGTTTTTGCATGCAAGTACGCGCGGGGGGGGGAAGAGTACGGTGATGTGCTTTTTTGCGCGTCCTTGGCTGACGCCGCCGTTGCTGCTTCACTGTGTTGTGAAGGTGAGGGCAAGAGGCATATGTCTCTTAGGCCCAAGAATTTTTTTAGCTGCCAACTGTAGGAAACAGAGAGACCCACACTGGCAGAAAACTTGTCACCGGGCAAATTCCAACCGCAGAACGCCCCACAAACTCGCATGCCTGGTGAGCTGAACCTCCGATGAGGACTGTTGCCTTCATTTTTAAAGCTGTCTGGACGTTGAAATGCATGCAAATGTTGTTAATCCAGGTGAAAAAAATCTTTTTGTATCAAAAAACGGAAACTTTTTTCAAGACAATGCAGTGCTGGTTGGTGTTCAACACCGCTGGGCGACAGTTGTCGGTGGTCATATTGGCCCAGTCTTGCAACTTGAACGCCCTCAGCCTCTTACTAGCTCAACTTGTCCTCCTATACTTTGGAACCTTCGTTTGGCCAATTTTATTTTCGCATCCCATTTGTTTAGTTTGAAGTCGATCCTCTTTCGACTGGCGCTTCCTCTGTCTGACGTCTTTGGGAACTTACAGAATTTTGTGGCGCACTTCAGGTAATCTTAGCTTATCCCTCCCATTTCTATGCCCTAACCACAACAACAACTGTAGTCTGACAAACAGGAACCTTCACTTGAAACCCCACGAGGCCCTGCTCACCTCAGCTGCCTTGCTCTACCTTCTTGGAACGCGTGTGGTCTGTCTTCACACCGAGGACGACACCGTGGAGCGTCTGTCGAGCATCATTGTCGGTCTTGGTGTGGATGCAAGCAAGTTTTACTCATCACTGGAAGACATTGTGGCTCACCTCAAATCGGCTGCCGAGAACGACATGCCGGACTGATCGATCTGGAATGATACCCTTCCGGCCCATCCCCCCACACATTTGTACAGAAGATGACTTTGTCAAAAGATGTAATTACATTATTTTCTTTGTGTGAAATGTTTTGTCTCTGGCTCTCCGGAACCAGTGGTAGGGTGCATAGTATGAAGACATATACTTCCGGCTGAGGCCGAGGCTGTCTGGAGGTAGCCAACAGACGATGACTATTCCCAGCAGATGCAGGGAAACTGACTTCCTTCCTGATACCGGTTAACCACATCCCAACCGAAAGCCGTGAATACCTGCTATGTTAACTCGACTCAGCAGCTCATTTAGTCGTTGATGTTGCATTAGTAGTAGTAGTAGTAGTAGTAGTAGTAGTAGTAGCGGCAGCATTTTAACAAAACGCCGAACGCTCCTGACTCGCCTCCTATCGGCTGCTGCTGGGAGTGTTCAATATCGCATACTATTATCGTTCCCCGATCTGTCGCGATAGCAGGAATAAATACAAACGATTCTTTTTGCCTTAGAGCTTAGACTTAGATGCTTCGCAGTCTGTCGCAAATAAACCAGAAGTAGTCATTATAGTCTTGTCGTCACCGTCGTTAGCACTTTTTGATAGTTGAGCCCCTGTGGCTGTGCTGCTACCCGCGAAGCTTCTACATTACAGGTCCAAGGTGCACGGAACTGACCTACAGCCAGTACTTGTTGGGGAAGGTCTCACCCACTCCTGAACCAGCTAGTTAGTTTGTCTCTATGAGGGTGTATTGCCCACTCGCACACGTGGGATGTGAGCCGTTAAACCCCCCTCTGTTGTGTGAGATCCTGGTGCTCGTGTTTGGGGGTCCAGGTCCTGTACGTAGTGCGCGTAGACGAGGTCATCAGCAGCTGCGCCCACTCTCGTATCAGCCAACTGACCGGCTTGGACGGTAGTCTGATTGTGTGGGTGGGGAAGAGAGTGGGGTCAACGGCTCAGCGCATTTTCCACTAAACCATCTGTCGCGCTTGAAATGGTCACGGTCCGCTAAAAGCAGTGGCTTGGAAGGTTGCCAACTGATGAGATAACTCGGACCGCGTGGTCAGCCCAGTGTGTGTGTTTGTGCGGAGCGGCTGACTAGCAGACTGAATGTCGGGCTGCAATGGCTCCTTCTTAATTTTGTCTCCATGGCACTCCCACTTCGCTGGGATCCGAACTGCCCCTCTCTTGTGCCGTTGTGTTTTTTTTGCTGTTGGACCACAGTGCGTGGGCCTGTGCTCTCTCCCATCTCTGGTCTTCTTTACTCTGTCATGACACCGAGCTAAGGTGGGGCCGGCGAGTGAGTGTGGTAGCTGCAGCGCAATCCTACTATCACTGAAAACTAATCCACGCGCAACCCCTGCTTTGGCGCCTACGGTGGAAATCGTCGGACTTTGACGCTCGAACTATCGTATTACCCACTCAACCTGTTATGCCTGCTTGTCTAAAGAAAACTGGTGGAGCTTGTTCCTCCAAGTTGCCATTGTGTCCTACTTGCTACAAATATTTCCTTTTCAAAGCATATAGTCTCGTTTGGTTTGGGCCCCTGGGACGTTCTACCTATACACCTCATGTGACGTGGGTTTCATCTTATGATTCAGGGGCTTCGGTCTCTCAGCGTCAGCCCAGGGACCTCAGTTGAAATAGAACCCTCGATGTTGCAGTTGTTTTTCGGTTCTTGTGGCTATACTTTCAATGAGATTTCGACAAGCAGCTTTGTGCGGAAGGATGTTTTCGCTGTCTTGTTTATTCGACGGTCCTAAATTTTCATGGTAGTGCAAGGCTTTCCTGAACTTAACCTCGGGCGACAATGCGTAGTCCTTTAGCTGAACTGGGTTTGGACTTTGGTGTAAATTCGTCAGATACCAAACAATTCCCATCTCGAAGGCTGGTTGAAACTCGCTCTTGACATTTTATCTCTCTGAGTTTGTTCCCACGGAATAGCCCGTTGCAAAAGTGCATGTTATTTGCTCATACATCCAAATTTTTGATTTTCTGTGTACCGAATATGACCGCAAATTGCGCCATATGTTTGCCGCCACTTTTCGAAAATACTTCTATTGAAATCGATGCTTTTTTTATTTAGAAAACCGTGGTAGTAATAGAAAACATGCTTCAAATATTTTGCCATGAAAAAAGAACTCGGACAGTTATTTAGCTCAGTGTCAATGGTCTTTCGCCCCGCGGATATCGCTGCCATGTGTTTAAATGGGTAGGTCAGCAGGTTACACCATTTATCGACCGTTAGAAGAAGTTCGGCCGCATTTAAAGAAAGCCTGGTATTGAAAAAACAGAAAACTTTTCGAACCCCTCGTCTTATAAGCGCTGTCCGGGATCGTATTCGTTGCAATCCAATCCGGAGCACGAGGAAGATGGCTTCGCAGCTTGAGGTCGCGGAGGACACGGTCAGGAATTTCGTGAAAGAGACCTGAAGGTGAAGTCAAGGGCTAGGACAACGAAGCATCTAGTTACTGGGGATGGGGAAGAGAAGAGACTGGAAACAAGGAAGCGAATCTCAAGCTTTCTCAAGGAAGGACCACACATGGTGCTCTACTCGGACGAAAAACTCTTCACGGTCGATTCAGTGTCCAACAGTCGAGTAGATAGCCACATAAGCACCCTGAAGGTCATGGAAATACCTGAGAATTTTAAGCACAAGTTTCAAATCAAACACCCTGCGTTTCTGATGGTCTTTAGCCTGATTGTTTCCGACGGTGAAGTCACATCCCCTGTTTTCTTCAAGGCCGGGGTCAAAGTGAAGACAGACGTGAACCTGGATGTTCTTCAGAAGCACGTCAAGCCTTGGATAGATCACAACTACAATCCAGACGACAATTTGGTCTCCCAGCAAGATGGTGCGCCTCCACATAGGTCACGGAAAACACAGAAGTGGCTGAAAGACCACATGGCTTTTTTCTGACCCAAGGATATGCGGTCACCATCCTCATCAGACATAAATCCCCTTGACTACAGCATTTGGTGCGTATGTCCAGGGGAAGCCCTGCAACAAGCATCAAAACAGCATTGAGGCCCTGAAGGTCTCTATTGCTAGAAAGTGGGACAAGATGCCACCAGGGTACATCAAGAGCATGTGCGTCATGTTCAGACCGAGAATCGAAGAAGTCATTGCTGACAAGGGCTCTTATGTATAATAGATCCTTTCTAATATTAATTTTGAGCCTTTATGTAAAAAAAAAAACATTTTTTTCTCCAGTTACTTATTTTTTATCTGGGTTCGGCTGCTGTTCTGATCACTCAAATAACGAAATCAACGGTCGCATACGGTATCGTGCGCTACGATCCCGCAACTCTCGCCAACGAAGTCTGCTGCACCGCAACTGGAACGAGACTGCACCTCAACACGAGTTCACTCACACAAACGCTTGCAGGCGACGTGATGCGATCGATGAAAAGCCAACAACTATGTCGGTGTCTCTACACAGGTGCAGTCTGCAAACTGCACCTGTGTGTGCGCGCACTGTTATTGCGCTGCTGCTACTGCGCTCAGGGAATCCACTCTACTTGACATACTCTCAAGTTATCAGATCGTCATAGTCTCGCTCAAAGCAATTCTTGAATTCAAAATTTCAACCTTCAACTCTGACAACAATATTTACTGCGTGTCCCTCTGCAGTGTGACTGCAGAGACGGTGACGTGTGCACTACTTAGCTTATAGCGATAGTAGACTTGCGAAGCGTCTACCGCAATCTCTCATCCCTCACCCGCCTGGGTCTGCTGTCATGACTGCGTCACAAGGATTGGAGATGGGATCGGACGCAGGTAGTTGGTGGGGCGTGAGCCTGCGCCTTGGCCTGCCTCCCCTCCGTGTGTGACATTTTCATAGTTGCCCACCCTCAATATCACCTGTCATGCCCTGGTCTGGCCCCCCGCGTTGGTCCAGCGCTTCTACCGCGTGGTCCGTTTTAGGAGCAAACATTCTTAAATAGTCTACCTGGGGACAAAACGCACGTCTTCCGTCCTACCTTGAGGTTTCAAGCTGGAGCACTCGCGGAAGCCCCTTTAGCGAAGGGCAATCAATAATTGAGAAAGAATACACAAGTAGAAGGGGACCAGCGTGTGTTTCTTGCTGCAACCACATCACTGGAGCGCAACTGCCCTATGGCTGAAAATTCCTGATAGAAACAGACAAGAGATGGGCCTCAGTGTTCACTGAAAAAAATTTTGACTCATCATGCTCGATGGCCAACTTGCCTGAGTTCAGATCGTAAGTAATCCCAGCCTTGTACTGTCGTGTGGCTGCTTTATGAGGTCGAGCATATGGTCGGTCCAGTCCAGGCATTACACGACGGCCGTTCGACCGTCGATTTCAACTACGTCTACCGTATTCTCAACAGCAGGGTGGTGCAGGAACGGTGACTAGCTCTGCATTTCAGAGAGATTAGACTTACAATGCATCTACTTCACTATATGTTACTCTCCCCCCCCCCCTGGGTCTGGTGTCAAGAGAGATTCAAGACGACTGCAGTTGAGAGAGGCATTACACACTGGCTTTTTGGAGCCGATTTGCCGGAAGCCTGGCCTTGGTTGCGTCAGTGTTAACTCACTGAAGCAACTGGATGATATTGATGAGCTATCGTTCTGTAGGTAATGAGTAATGGAATCTTGTCGCAATAATCCTGTTCTCTTACAGAGCCGGAAGCAGGTGCTTCGGAATTAAGTTATTAAAATTAAGATTAATGAAGACCAGGCGTGCATGTTTCAGTTATAGTGTCAGCTAGAATTCGTTCAATATGTACCTATTCATTGGTTCGCTTACTAATGCTTTCCTGGGATTGGCTAGCCATGAGCCCAATCGTCAATGCCGATACGACCATTGGTACGTGTGCTTCGTGCTGTGATCCGGCCTGTCGATGACATAGTGACCCTTTGTGGTGAATTCCACGTTGTTTAGCTGTTCACATACCCGTTGACACCTGTAGACGACCTACACATCAAACGGGCAGTTGTTTCTAAAACAACTCAGTTGATGGCTCAAAATAAATAATATTTGTAGATAACTAGTTGTTCTCTCACCATTATAATAACTCAAATCACTTTCGCCCATAGGCGGGACACTAAAAAGTTGAGTTCGTGTGCGTACATGCTTGAAAGTTTGGAAATTTTCACCGAGACTTTGAAAGTGCATCACTTTATAGGGCCACCCGTCATTCAGTACCACAAGCAAATGCAAATTTTGAACGCCTTAGGAAACCCCCTCAAAGGACTGGGGAATATCATTCCTCCGAGTCAAGTTTATAGACTTCACAATCTTTTTGCACCAAGAAACTGCTGAGTACATTGCAGGCAATAGACTTTCTATTGCGATGAGCTTTTTAAGATAGGCGTGGGTCGTAGGTTGTTTTTGCAAACCCCCATTCATTCGACGAAGCTTATCCGACCAATTGCGTCATTGCTCTACGGCAGGTATTAGATTAGGCAATAACTGCTTACAGGACCTCCTAGTATATTTTCTTTGTCGGCAAGAACGTACTTTGCGACCGAACTCAGGTATCGAAGGATAGGTCAGCATGTGATACGCGGCCGTACTACATGCCAACGTAACCCTAACTCTATCCATTGTGCTCGTTAGGGTTAGCATTCACTCTCGGGTCAGAAGGGTCTCACAATATTTCGTTGGCGGTAGGCGGATGGAAGTATTGGATCAAATGGTGACTATTAGGACGCTGCGGTAGTTTGAAAACGCAATCCGTTTTGCATTTATAATGAAAGATTGCGCTGAGTGAGCCTCATTCTTACTCCCTTCAAGGGTGCGAATAAAAGTGGGTCAAGTAAGCTAGGAGTGAGATCGCGCATATTGGTCGGCGCGAGATAAAGCCACCGGATCTGGCAATCCGCGTGCTTGTCGGGACAACAAACTGCTGCACGAGCCTATTAAACCGGCAATGACTGCCAACCCTAACAAAAACAATGATTAGGGTTGTGATTATGTTGGCACTATCCTTTTCTTTATTCAGCCTCATTCATAAAATCCGATTGACAACGGCTCCGTATTACACGTTGACCTATTCTTTGTTCCCTGAGTCGAGTCACGTATTACGTTCTTGCCTCTTTGTCTTTTGGATGCCCTTGCCCGAAGCTCATTCTTTCACATTCTCACCGTGATCTCCCAGTTTCCGACAAAAATAATGCAGAGGTTATGACATTCAGTCTCTCAATAATCTTCCCGCACAGCCAGACATTTATTACCAGTCGTGTTGCCCATTGAAGAGCAAAGTCTATGGTGGTCAGGTCCAATTTATAAAAATGGTAGCGTTGTGTGCGTCTGTGTTGCATGAGTAGCCCATAGCATTAAGTGTCACTGACTAATGATGATGATGACGATGATGGTGATGATGTTGGTGGTGGAGGTGATGGTGGTGATGATTGTGATGATGACGATTATCTTGATGATGAAGCCAGCAATTGTCATTCCTGTGTACCTGGTATTTTCGGTAAGTTTTCTCGATTGCCGTACACCAAGTAAGCACCCGGTGTAAATTCTTTATCCGTCGAATATTTAAGCCCCCGGTACTGTCATGCACGTAGAAAAGATTGATGAGAGTCACCCCAAGGTGATTAAGACGGTTTTGCAGCCAATCAGCACGCAGAGGTGATCATTAAGTGGCGTGCGCTGACCTCCACCCTACAGTTTATTTTCATACGTAGGCGTTGCCGGCATGCAGCCAAAACAACTCGTCTGTCTGAAACAGCCAGTGGTCGACGTTGGTGCCATACTGCTAGCGGTCGGCTTACATTCGGATCCCCACGCAAACGAGGCCTCTGTCGTCTACGACAACAGGTCAATCGTCGCGAACGACGATGTCCACCGTGTGCCTCATGGCAACTTGCGCGGGAATCAGGTACTAGCGATGGCAGCCTCCCACTGCTCCTAAAAATCCTCTCCTCGCACAAACACCCGGGACAGTAGCTTTCGAACTACCTGCAGAAGTAGTAATGCCGGTGGGGGGCCTTGTATACTCTGCGTGCCGTCCCTATGGGCAATCCTCGTTCACGTGTTTCCCACTTCGGCGTCGGCTTGTCCTCTCTGCTTTCTGTACCAGCCGGGATCTCACTATGCCATTGCAACCATTAAGATTAATGACTGCCGCATATCAATTTGCGAGGCAACTGGTCGACGCGAAGTAAGCAGGCTTCCCTCCCCTGTTGGTTTAGCGTTCCTCTAGCCTCCATAAAGTGGAATGCTTAATCTTTCTGCTCGAAAACACTGATTATCACTTCGTATTGCTCAAATTCCGATGGCTCGTCTCCAATATATTAAGGTATGCCTACCCAGGAAAGCAAACATTTGCAATCCCTTGAAGGCAATTTTCTGTTGGGGTTTAGTTAACATCGTTTTGCTCAACTTTTCAATTGGTGGAAAACACCTAGGCGCATTTAGTTAGGGCTGCCCATGTAATACGTCGGGATATGTGTGCAAAACAAACCGGAGTCTGACGGGGAGAAAGCGCCTACCAGAAGGTTGCTAACCCTTCTCGAGGTACTGTTAGTAGCACACTCAATTATTGTCTGATGTTGCTGTTTTTACGTTATTTGGCAACCACTGGCCAGACTTCGCAAGGTGCGAGGGAGGGACTGCAGGTCGACGGTTTTGCCATGCGTAAAGGTTACTAGTCAGCTAACTTTCGGCTCACTCCACAATTCACGTATTTGGTGCAACGAAAATGATTCGGTCAGGTCAATCAGAATTAGCTGGCTAGACACCTAAACGAGACATTTAGATGGAACGACTATCAAATCTCACTGTGTACGTGGAGAGAGAGAGAGAGAGTTGTCATGGTTGAACGTCCCTCACCCCTACTGATGAATTGCATCCGGATATGCCAATGTCGTCAGGCATCATTGACTTTAGACGCAAACCCACTGCTAACTCGTCTGTTCGGCAGAAGAGCGAATTCGCGGTTAGAAACTACGGCAGGCCAATATCTGCCTATCTTGTGGTTGTCTTGTCCTCTCGCAATATTATTGGGTTTTCTAATATATTTCAGTAGTACCATCTACCCCTCGTATAAATTTACTTTAACCCCGATCGTTTATGCGACACGGCTGCAGTTCACGCTCTAAAACTTGCCAACTGTGGCGTCAAATTGATCATCTTAAGAAATCACCTGCAGGTAAAAAGAGTATTGAATCCCTGTTTTTCAAAACAATCGCGTTCATCAGTTTTTCCCTTTTCATCCACGGACCTCAACCTTAGTGTGCAGGTCTAGAATCGTTTCATGCGCAGGGTGAAATAATAAAAAAAAGCAATGTAGGTCTACAGCACTAACTGAAAGCATGCCCAAAAGGAAGGATGCGGCCACCTAATCACGTGGAAGGAGAAACAGATACTGATTTTCTGCCGATGGAGTTCCCCAAACTTTTGCGTCAAAATAATGAAGAGAGTTTCGTTATTTTCTGCCAGATTAATTAACTACCCAATACGGTGGCTGAGGTATGACAGTCTTTTCTCCCTGGATAAACAGGCTTCGTTTATGGAGATCCTGCATTAATTGACAGTCACCGTATGCGCCGTTGCTTATGAGCTATTGGCCAGAATTTTAAATGGTGTTCTCACCTAAACATGCTAATTTCAGTGACTCCACAGTACTGTCTATCGTGGTCTTCTTCCTCTGTGTAAGCATCGTTCCTGCGAGAAACACAGTCGCTACTACCTGGAAGAATTAAAAGTATCGTTTCCTTGTAAGTTTGTATTTATGGCAATATTCGATATTTGAACCTAATTATTTATGCGACCTAACTTCTTCTCTAGGGATGGGTCTAAACTACGCAACTTAAATCCTATCGCTCGGAATGTTTTATTATTAATGAGGGAGTTCTTGCTATGAAAATTAAGATGCCTTGGCCTGAATTTCGGATTCCAGCTGGAATCCATCATCAGCGACAGTCGCATATAAGGGTACTAGAGGCACAGGATACGCAATATTTATAGTCCGTAGAGACCACGTGACCGCATGCGCACTATAATTCCAGGTCTTGCGATCACCGCTGGGGGATCCTACTTGATGCGATTATGGCTTGGTCGTGTGCGTCCGAGTTGTTGGTGGCCGCGATTTCATCATCCGTGTTGGATGTTAACGTGATAACTACTCGATGAGTCGACTCGCTGTTGGTCGCTCGTGCCTTTCCCACGTGACTGAGTCCCCTGCTCAGGCAAAGTCGTAGCACAAAATATGTGGATGGGAGGTCGTTGCGCTTGTTGATGGACTGCGGGCCTGAGAACTACCACTCGAGCAGCTGGCTGTTTACGCGGTTGTTACCCCTTGTGCGGATTTTGGCTCGTGAAACCTTAACATATGGCCACGTACTGTCGAATGAGCTGCAAACTGAGAGCTGTCATCAGACCAGCGATCGCTCCATCTCCTCTTGAACTGATTCATGAAACTCGAATTTTCACTTCTATCAGCAATGTAGATATCTAGTACAATGCTTTGGAGGAAGCTCATGGAATGTCGTTCAGTGGCCTTAATCGCAAGTTACAAGGTAGACTGTGAAACGATACCGAAAAAAGACAAAGGAGACTGGAATGGCCATTTCTGTCTCATTAGCCATCATCAGCATGTTATACCCTACCCCAGGTGGTCTCCCACCTGAGGCTCGCACCCACAACCTGTCGGTCAGAAGTCTGACGCATTCTCGGGCCCCACCAGCAGCCGCATATTGGCTATTATTAGTAGAGACGGGTAAATAATGCCGACAAACACAAGGAAGACTGGGATGGCCATTTCCGGCTCATTAGTTGATCTCAGCCGGTCATATCCAACCCCAGGTGGTGTCCCACCCGAAGCTCGAACACATGACCTGTTGATCATACGTCCAAAGCTCTAACCATTGAACCACGGGCTTATTGTCCTACCGGTGTAGGTCTGGACTGTGGACGTTCGTCAATGAACGCTCATCTGTCCCTACAACTAAAAGTCACTGTACGGCTGCTGGGGTTCGAGAATGAGTACCAAGGCAGAGTGGGACGAGTGGGTTCCATTAACAATCGGTGAGCTTTCAACAACGAATGGCAATATTCCAGATCTAAACCGGCAAGACAATGAGTCTGTGGCTCAATGCTTAGGATCAACAGGTTGCGGCTTGGAGCCTCGGGTAGGACACCGCCTGGGGTTGGGTATGATTGGCTGATGACGACTAATGAGCCGGAAATGGCCATTCTAGTCTCCCATATCTTTGTCAGCATTTTTAATGTGCCCCTACTACTACTACTACTACTACTACTACTACTACTACTACTACTACTACTACTACTACTACTACTACTCCTACTACGCTTACTACTTCTAATAGCCGCTGTGCGACTGCTGGTGTGGCTCGATAATGACCCCCAGGCAGAGTGGGAAGAGTGAGCTCCATTAACGATCTGTGAGTGTTCATCAAGGAATGTAAACTGCCTTCAAATTGCACAGGAATCGGGAAAATGTTTTTCAACCCAGATATTTCATTTAAAAATTGAAACTTTGAAGGAGGGGGAGTTTCCGTAAATTACCCCAAATGATAAAATCAGTCTCCATTCTTGGTAATTGAATGGCTTTTTTAAAAACATAAAAAATTGGTGCAGCCAATACAGCCTGCCATAGATTAATGAAAGTGGGATTCTGGTCTGTATAGCTGCGTCACCAAAGTCGTCTTTTATAGCTCAAGGCATATGTGATTAATTCAGGCGGCTTCCCATGCATTTTGACGCATACTTAAAAGCTACTTTTACTTGTTAATCTATTTTTGGGTAAAAAAGTATTTTAGCCTTTAGCATTTACTTACCAGAACGATTTGAAACGAAACGGAATCCACCGTCACGAAAAACTAAAATTTTTCTTGATACACACATATGCAAAAGGTTATTTTGGGTCTGCGATTGCTAATCCTATTCAACTCTCTTTGTCGCTCCACCCCGAAGTTAAGTAAGGATGAGCTTTACAACCAATCTATGACGCACGCTCCACCGTTTGTCCCATTTGACTAATTCGGTGTTTTCAACCGAAGCGCAAAAACTTGCTTTCGTTTAGGGTTGCATGATGGTAGTTCAGGTGTATGACTTCTGCGCGGCGGATGGATTTGGTTGTCTAACCGCACGTAATTGCCGACGTAGAGGTAAAATCACGAATTTTATGAGAGACGTTTGGAATCCAGGGGCCATGCTCGCTATGTAGGAATATTAGAGACAGTAAAAGACTATGGAAGAGAGTATATCAGTCTCAGGGTCTTGATGCAAATAAGATGAAGGCGTTACGCATGCTCGCGAGGTTGAATTCGTGGCCTTCCTCCAGAGTGTGAGTTATGATTCGAGACAATGGGACGTCTCTTTGATCCATCAGTTTGTACTCGATTATTCGCGAGCTTAGACTTCGCCCGATCTGGTCTTTATAATGGGGAGGGCAGCCGCGAAACGGGAGTAGATTGATCGCGGGCGTCCAGTTAGTTTTTATTTTCAGGGTTCTGCCACGCATGGTAGCTGTTGTCCGATTGATGAATTCTGCGGCAATGCGTTGCAATTCCTCTGACACATTCTTTGTGTACTATGCGTGCAGACCTATCTGTATCGCGCTCACCACCTCCCCCTCCTCCTCATTTGTTGTTGCTTTCGCACGGTCTCAGTCTTCTGTACGATTCCGAAAGCCTGTTATCCCAGCACTCGCGCATTCACGTTATTTGCAACCTGAAATTGGTCCTTAAGATTAAAGATACTTTATAATCCGGCCTCCTGTGGGAGTAAAAGTGCACTGAATTCCTCAAGCCGACCAAAAATAATATTCAATTCAATTCAATTTATTGAGGGAAATAGGCATGGGCCATTTAGTACCCTATCTGTAAGGTAGAATTAAGCGCGGTTTACAGAGAAACCGTGTGGGTTGCAAAGGTACAAAAGGCAGTCATAAAAATAAGACAAGTGTTTCGTGACTCTCGAGAGTTATAATAAATTACTCATCGCTCAGGCTCATTTTAGAACATAAAACTGTCAAGGT
This sequence comes from Schistocephalus solidus, assembly GCA_017591395.1. Lineage (NCBI taxonomy): Eukaryota > Metazoa > Platyhelminthes > Cestoda > Diphyllobothriidea > Diphyllobothriidae > Schistocephalus > Schistocephalus solidus. The sequence goes on along the minus strand of WEDG01004911.1, from coordinate 15,723 downwards.
TCCTTTTAAAGCTTTCCAGTGATGGTTACATCACAACGTCTTCAGGTAGGGCATTCCATGGTTTAACCACTCTAACAGAGAAGGAGAACTTGCGCACATCCAGTCTCGCCTGCTGGACGTGCAGTTTCAATGGGTGACCTCGGAGATGGGTCGTGGTGGCAAATTCAAAGAAGTCCGAGAATACCAGGCAACAATCCAATCCCTTCACAATGCGTAACGTCTGCAGGAGATCACGCAGCATATTGACAAACATTGTAGGCACGCTTGTCTATTAGTAGCTAATTTGTAAATTCCTCCGAGATTACTCGCTAAAATGGAGTAAGTCAGTCTATTTGAAGATTTCTAGACAAAGCCTAAAATCTTATATGAATATTTGGGCCAACGTCTATCAGCCACTGCGAGATAACCGCGCAATATTAATTAACGGGTCAATAGGCAGCCAGTAGTGTAAAGACGAAACCACGTTGATACAGCACGACACAGCACGGCTGGTTCCTGTGCATTAAGCCAACAGAAGCCGAAAGTAGTTGACTAGACGGCCCACAGGTTAATCGTTTCTCAGTGCGTTTCACTGGCTTCGGCAAATGCTGTTGAGCTAGTAAGTGAGCAGTGAATAACGTTCATGTTTTTTTAGATAACGCAGCCTATCACAGTATTAAAGAAGCTTTTTTTCACTTTCTAGCGCATCTAAATATTGAAGAAAATTTGGATCGACAGCACTGTCAGGAAACCCAGCTGTCGCCGATGTCAAACAAGACCAAGGTCAAGACCTGATAAAAAAGTGAAATGATCGTATGCGACCGTGAATTTCTTAATTTGAGGGATTGGAACTGTGGCCTGACCCAGGTCATCGATCACATTACCGGGTTTCACGTCGCCTGCAAGCGTTTGTGTGCGTGAACACGTGTCATGGTGCAGTCTCATTCCAGTTACGGTGCAGCAGACTTCGTTGGCGAGAATTACGGGGCCGTAGCGCACGATACTGTATGCGACAGTTGATTTCGTTATTTGAGCGATCAGAACTATAGCCTGACCCAGATCAAGAAAAAGTAACTGGAGAAACAAATGCATTTTTTTACATAAAGGCTCAAAATTAATATAAGAAAGGATCTATTATAGATAAGAGCCACTGTCAGCAATGACGTCTTCGATTCTCGGTCTGAGCATGACGCACGTATTCTTCATGTACTTCTGTGATATCTTGTCCCACTTTCTAGCAATGGAGACCCTCAGGGCCTCAATGCTGTTGTGGGGCTTGTTGCAGGGCTTCCCCTTTGACATACGCCCCAAATGCTGTAGTCAAGGGTGACCACATATCTTTGGGTCGGAAATAAGCCATGTGGTCTTTCAGCCACTTCTGTGTCTTCCGTGACGTTTATTGGAGGCACACCATCTTGCTGGGAGACCAAATTGTCGTCTGGAGTGTAGTTGTAATCTATCCAAGGCTTGACGTGCTTCTGAAGAACATCGAAGTACACGTCTGTCTTCACTTTGACCCCGGTCTTGAAGAACACAGGGGATGACTTCGCCATTGGAAACAATCAGGCTAAAGACCATCAGAAACTTGTGCTTAAAATTCTCAGGTATTTCCATGACCTTCAGGGTGCTTATGTGGCTATCTACTCGACTGTTGGACACTGAATCGGCCGTGAAGAGTTTTTCGTCCGAGTAGAGCACCGTGTGTGGTCCTTCCTTGAGAAAGCTTGAGATTCGCTTCCTTGTTTCCAGTCTCTTCTCTTCCACATCCCCAGTAACGAGATGTCTCTTTGTCCTAGCCCTTGACTTCGCCTTCAGATCTCTATCACGAAATTCCAGACAGCATGCTCCGCAACCTCAAGCTGTAAAGCCTGCTTCATCGTGCTCCGGATTGTATTGCAACGAATAGGATCCCGGACAGCGCTTAGAAGACGAGGGGTTCAAACGTTTTCTGTTTTTCTAATACCAGGCTTCCTTTAAATTCGGCCCAACTTCTTATAACGGTCGAAAATGGTGTAATCTGCTGACCTGCCCATTTTCCACATGGTAGTGATATCAGCGGGCGAAAGACCATTGACATTGAGCTAAATAAATGTCTGAGAACTTTTTCCTGGTAAAATATTTGAAGCATCCTTCCGATTAATTTTTTTTGTATTACTAACATGGTTTTCTAAAGAAAAAAGCATTGATTTCAGTAGTAGTATTTTCGAGGAGTGGCGGCAAACATATGGCGAAATTTGCGGTCACATGCGGTACGCAGACAATCAGGCGCTGAGTCTGTACTGGTCTGCAGCTGTGATAGAAGAGTGTATACGAACGATCCGGTTTGACTGTCCTAATTTTGCAGTCGTCAGTGGTTTAAAAATTTCCCTACCGTCATGAAAATTCGGTTCTGGGGATCAACTGCCAATCAGAAATTAGTATCTTATAATAAAGCTTTCCAAAATATATTGCAAGTATGGCATCCTAACGTGATTCCAGTGGCAAATTTCTTCTGCTACGGTATGATGCTTAGGCTAAAACATTTCAACCATCGCAAAGGCTCTTGTTCAACACGGTGGATGCATGACGGTTAGTTGCGCGTGACTAACTTTACAGTCATAGCAGACTTTCGCAGCATCTACCTCACCACCTCCCTCACCCTCTTGTGGCTGGGGGCGAAACTGAGTCAGAACAATCAGTGGCTTGACCTGGCGTAGGGAATGGAAAGGCTTAATGGCACATTGGCGCGTCCCACATGTGACCTGACTTTACGTATACCACACCAGATTTTAGTACAAAGGGGTTGGAGGCCCGGATGTAAGTGCTACAGAAGCCACGTAAAAGAAAGAGTCATCAATCCTGACTCCACCAGCCAGCCATTCCACACATGATAGTTCGGGCGCCGCATACGAGGATGTAAACCGTGTGCAAGAAAACATGGTGACCACGGGAATGGTGATCTGCGAAGCATCTGCCGCACTCAACCACCTAAACCCGGTGGAGACCGGAGGCGTGATCGGTCGTAGTGACAGACAAACTGAACAGCTAGTGCACGCATAGTACACATGCCTGTAGCGCCTACGCCGCGCAGGAAGTCATGTGATCAAATTGTAATACAAGAGCCCTTCGTATGTCTGTTTGTCGTTCCTCTATCGGTTCTGTACTCCGTATTCAGGTTCATATCAGCACTCTTTGGCATATTTCCTTTTCTTCCTGAGGTAATCACCGTTTAATTCGTACGTACCATCCCAAACCTACAATAATAAAGACAGTATAATAGAAGTGATACAAACCAATGTACTGTTAATTGTCTTTCTAAAAAACACTATGAAATAGGGAGGGTGGGGCTGAAGACCGCCACCAGGGAGGGAACTGACTCTGCAGAGACACTTCACGCCATTGTTACGGACATCGAAGTCCCTCCTCAAATATTCAAATAAAATCACAAATTCAGTCCTGAGAGGCCGTTACAACAGTTCTCGAGCTGCCGGGCCATGCACGCGTAAAGCCTCTTGAACAGCCAATCAGAGTTGCACACAAAATGCCAGCAGCCAATCAGCTGCTCAAGCAGACAATAGCCGACTCTAACATGCTGTTTATTCACTCACGTCCACATCGTGCCAGCACATCTTGCCAGCAGACAGAACCAGAGCTTGCCACGCGTTGTACAGACTACACGACTTCTATCAGTCCTTCCCTTCTCCTGCGGAACGGAACTGGGCCTAATGATTGTGTAGTGCTCTGAGTACAAACATCGCTTAGACTACACGTCTGCTCCGCAAACAATGGACCAGGTTTTCACACAAACAAGAAAGAGGTGGCTCCGATCCCACGTTAATTAGAGTGCCATAGAGGCCATACAAAGGAGGAGCCATTGCAGCCTGATTCTCCATCATGAGAAGACCGAGTTATCCTGTCAGTTGACAGCCCTCTAAGTCAAGACTTTTAGCGCATCGTAATAGCTCAATAACCCAGCGGCTTGTGTAAACTGAGGAATATGCGCTGAGTGCCATGGAGCTGGCGTCCTCAGAATCGACCTCACTTTCTCTTCCCTTCCCCATTCATCAGTCGACTGTCTGAGCCTGTCAACCAGCAATTAATGGGATTTGGCGCAATGGCTGGCAGCACAACGACAGCCTGTCTACGCGTGCCACACACGAACTGGTTAGGCACCATGTTGCATGAAAGAACACGGTCCTTACTTTCGCGAGAAGTGCCTATGTTGTACCTGTGATGGGTGATGTGTGACGGGTCTGTGAGATTTATGGACCGGTGGGGATCTGTTTGGGGACGGGGTTTGAACTGCGGTTTTTGACCGCAGCTTATCCTGGGGCGCATATACTCCAATGGGATGATTAAACGTTTGTAAGCGGTGTGGTCAGTTGCGGTGGGGGTGATGAACATGCGCTCATCCTCCTGGCACCGGTTTGGTAGTGACCGATTGGCCTAATGCGTGATGTGCATGCGAAACGACCATCGGAACAGGATTGCTTGATAGCTGGTGTCTTGATGGTCATGGTGGCACTGGTTGAGGGAAATGCTAGTGTGTGAGATTAGGGAGTTTATGGATGAGAGAGGTGGGCTTGGCGTGTGGAAATTGTGGTGAATTCCCCTCTAGTGTATGTGCATATGGACGATTAGGCACACGGGATGCCTGAATATGCGTGAGTAGTGTGGACGATTAGCCGGGTACGACGGCTGTGTGTTAGGGCTCCTGGCAATTATTAATCCCTTCATGGATTCGCAGGTGGCCAATTAGGCTCGATGAATGATGTTTAATCTGATCGTACTGAGGTCGTGTTGCAATTGAGTCCACAATGCTGGTGGTAAATCCGGTGGTGATGGTGGTGCAGATTGGCAAGACATCGGGATATTCCTTAAGGGTAATTTGGGTAGGATTGAGTAGTGGTGGTCGTTGTCCTCTTCCTGGGGGTTTCAACAGTAATAATTTAGGCGATGGTGGGTGGCGGCAGTGGAACATCCATTTGCTCGCCAGTGGTGGTGGTGGTGGTGGTCGTCATCGTGGACGTTGTGTAAGTTGCGCCAGAGTTAACGTTGAGGGCGTTTTTGGAGGTGATATACATAATTGTCATGTTTCAATTCCATTCGTCTCTGAACTGTCCAACATAGCCGATGCATGCGCTGAATGTCCGTTGAAATCGTGGAAGTGATTGTGGCTCTCTAGTGTTGGCGCCCTACTTCGGGTATCTGATCCAACGCGGCACTTCTCGTGAGAACTTGCACGTACGCACCAATAGCAGTCTGGTTCTCGGTTTATCGCGCCTATCCAAACCGGCCAATCAGCTTCAAGGCCGACTCAGGCGTGCTCTCGCTCAGGACGCTGTGACGACCCCTTACACTCTAGACGTTGCTCTTTGAGGCCGGGCGTGTGCACTCGTCCTATTGCCAACTTCTTCCTGCCATTTCTCCAAAATTTCTGTACAACATCCTCCCGACTGGCACCCCACTTCTCTTTCTATTTGAGGCTAGGCCTTCAAGTCGTAATGGGTAGGGCCTCCCTATGACTAAATGTACCGCGACAGGTCTCCGGCTTCTGATAATTGGTAGATGCTCTTTTGACTTTAGCAGCAGCGATCCAGTTAGCTTCGTAGATTTCTACTCTTTTCAAGGCCGGGCAAGTTCACTCCAGGTCGTCAGATTGATTGGTAGACCGCGGGGTGTCCTCCTGATGTTGCTTTTGTCCAACTGGCTTTGGATTTCCTAGTCGCTATTTTATCGTCGATCTTGGTGTTGTTTGAGGTGTTGCCTAGATAGGCGAGATCGTCTGCCGATGTGAGGCTCATTACATTCACATTGATCCTGGACGTGATGTGTTCATTTGTTGTTGCAGTTTGATGCAAAGCCATCGTCTTCACAGTGTTTTATGGTCCCTTCAAAAAGGCTTACACTTCTTTGCATGAATGTTTTGTCATGGTGTAAAGTGCATGGTAATCCGCGAAGAGGAAGCCATGGCGATTGGCTGCTGGTGCACGTGTAGATGCTGAGAATTTGACCATCGGTCTTCGGACGATGTGGACATCTGGTGGATTTCCAAACAAGACATCCATTAGCATGGTAGAGGTCGTTGAATTTGAGAGAGTGGGAGTGAGTGCGCAACTCTGCTTCACTCCACTGGCCACTTCGCGCCACCATCCCCTCGTGAGTGAAACACTTCGAACGTCAGAATTTCAGCACCATCCTCCAGATTCCGTTGTGGTTTAGGTGTCAAAGGCCTTTGTCAACCCCACGAAGGTGGTTTAGAGATTGGTGTGCATTTTTTGGTCCTTTTCCCGTTCCAGGAGGTCTCCCTGTACCAGGTGCACGTTGGGAAATTAACGGAGACGCGGTTGAAAACCTTCACGGCAGTGCTTAATGCGAAACTCCTCTGCGGTTATCACAGAGAGAGAGAGAGAGAGCGCCGTCAATTCAGAAGGCTATGGGGCATGGTAGGGCAGATGGTCAGAGGATATTCGGTTTCTGGTAGGGTTTTGACCACAAGTTTTGCATCTGCGTGTCACCGTCAGCGTGCAGATGACGTGATTCCAGCATTTACTTAGAGCAACCTTTCTAGTTCCATCCCTTCGAGGGAAGTAAGTATTGTTACCCGTAAATAGGGTGCTTAAAAATCTTAGGCGGCTGCCGATTTTCACTATTTTCCACCACCTTGTTCAGTGGGAGGACAAACCGAGTAAGCCTGCAATTGGAATGGGGGAAGAATGAGAATGAGAGCGGGAGTACGGGTGTGGAGACATCTGTTTTGGCCCGCAAGTCAAGGTGAATACCAGAGTGTGGCAGCTAGGCATAATCTAGCATCGAGGAATCACGGATGAGAGTTAGGCGCCGGTTATGGGTCGTGCGGAGCAAACGCAATCGGCACGGAGCACATGGAGTGACCCGTCCCCCTTTTACAGTGTACCTCCTAACTGAAGACTCCTACCCTCCATTACTTCATACCGCTTGTAGGACGGAAATGTGCTTTGGCATGTTGTTGTAGAGCTTAGGACAAGAGTAAATACAAGCCTTTTTGATAATCATAAACGTGGGAACATAGAGAAATGTTACTGAAAACCATCAAACGCTCTCACCACGCTGCCTCTCGTTTGTCAGACGATTACGCACTCCGCGCGGGCGTAACGGCGAGCTTCGGTCGGATCGATAATTTCTCCTTTACAGATTGGCTCAGCTGAAGATCGCTCTCTACCACCCTTTTTTGCACCATCGAACTTGTTTGTGCACTCTGCCTCAATAAGCATTGTCAGCTGCGTAACGCCTGCCAACCTAGCATTTGGGAGCTCCATGGTAAGTGGCAAGCTTACTTTATCTATGTTTAGGGACCAACGACTGCGGGGAACGTGAGTCTAGGGGAATAAAAATCAGTCACTTCGCTTCAGCTAATCTCCATTCGTTTTGATTCGGTATTACCTTTGCAGTCATAGAGGAATGGGAAGAGAGAGAGCCATATAAGTAACACTAATCCTTAAATCTCCAGGTTACGCAAAAACTTGTGTAATTGAAACTGCTTGGTCTCAGACCTAAGGTCGGGATTTAGAAACCAAAAGATTTTCCCACTTATCAGTCCTACTGACATCGTTTCTTTCCCTGTTTTTAATAATTTTGGCTGCCTTCTTCTTTCATCTCAGACTAGGAGTCATTCAATGAGGCCTCGTGGTCGAAGCAGATGAGGACGGCTCTGATCGAACGCTCGCACTGCGAAGTACAAGCATTGGCATCACTCACATCGGCAGTCAGCCCGCTTTGCAATCGACAATTTTGTGGTAGGAGAACATCCTGAGGTCCCGACAAGGTGCAGGCGCAATCGAATAGCTCACTATTTGTCGTCAGCTATCGCCATCTTCGTCACAGTATGGATGTTTTATGCGTAATGGACAACTTTTGGTAATAATTTTTATTTATGAACCGATTAGACTAATTCGAAGCGTGAATGTTTGAAGAAAATGCGTACAAGTTAGCGGGAAATGAGAGTTGTTGGTCGAAGTGTTTGGGTAGAGCGTTTACCTATTCGTATTGCAGTTTATGTGTTTGCCTCTGGGCAGACTGATCTATGCCTGAGATGTGCGATCACAATGGGGATGTAGCAAAACGCTATCGGCATTGCCGGCATTGGCCTGTGTCGGGGACTTACCCAACATGGGCACGCCTAGGTGTAGGCTCATGCCGCACCCCGCTCCGTGGGAGATGATTCATCTGCGCCCAACCCCGTCTCCGGTCTGCGTGACTTCGTCTTGACACCGGACACAGGCGTATAAGGAAAGATAGAGTGCGGTAGATGCTGTGAAAGTCTACTATCACCTAAAAGTAATTCACGAGAAAGTCACCGTCCCTGCATCACCCTTCTGTGGAGCAGACGGTGTACATCGTCGGACTACGGCGGTCGAACTGTTGTATAGTGGTAGGTGCAGAGGTGGCGGACGAAGGTTACCTGGAACCGTGTAGTGGGTGGGGGAAAGGGGGAGGGGAGTGTACATCTGCAACTGGGATGCTCTAAACCACGACACTGCAGCGGACTCCTATGGTCAACTGTGGGAAGAACGTTTGTTGAGTGTTACAAATGGACAGAATTGTTTTGTGCTTTGCTTATGCTGTGTTCTTTCCTCGTCACTCTCCAACAAGGATGCTGCAGATGGGTATAAAGCTCAATTTTGATTTAGAGGTTGCACATGACATCGAAACTGACCAAATTTATCCTGGATTGTTTTCTGTCAGAATCCGCCCAACTATGATCGTCCAAAGCCCACATGGGGTCTTTCCCGTCAGGTGAAGTTATTTACTCATGCCTGCGAAGATAATTTTGCAGGAATCCAAAGAACTGCCGGGGCACGCCGCTCAATTTCAGCATCCACTTGTCCGCAGCCCGATCTTGTTACACGATTCCAGTCGGACCGGAGTATAAGTACGGCCCACGTACTACAGGCGGCTTTGCGCTAAATTCTTTGGGCAACTATTTCTGTGCTCAAAACTGAACACTTACCCTAATTCCAGGCATACCACTATCAATAACCCTAACGTTAACCCTTCTAGCACTTACTCTAAAAATCACCTCCATTATAACATGACGTCGAAGTCACCCCAAGACCGACTGCAATATGGAGGGGTGTGAGAAGGAAGTCCTCTGCGGAAGTGTTCGAGTCTCCTTGTTTGGCTTGGATTGATTGTCGAGGTCACCGTGCCACATTCACAGATATCCAAATTAATGCTGGAATAAAGTCGCCCGATTTCATGGCCTGCTTGTCCGGCGTCCGACCATGTTAGATCATTTCCACGATTCTTCGAAGAAAACCTTGCGGGGAAGTCCTTGAGGCTTCTTGCTTCGTTCTGATAGACTATGGAGGTCGCTGCGGCGCGAATAAATGTCATCTATATCCGCAGCTTAGGCTTGAGGGGATTATAGCTCACCGAAAACCATGCTATAGAGATTTGTAACAGAAGAGGAGCAAAGAGCCAAGCAAACCGCATTCTCTGGAAATCTTACTCCACCGCCCACCGGAGGGGTGGTTACGCAATAGCTGGTAGCGGCTGCGATAGTGTCAGATCACTAAGTTCTTTTCAGTTGCATTGTCACGCCCTCAAAAAAACACTTCGCTGCCTTGAAAGTTGCGCTTGAATTGTACACTAAGCTCCACCGTCAGGAAGGACCGACGTACCGAGAAGATTCAGTAATCGTTTGATCGCCCCGAACTGATGAAGTTCACAAACATCAGACAGACTAGCAATGCCAACGAAGATAAGGGAGGTTGGAATGGCCATTTCTGGATCATTAGCCGTCATCAGCCAGTTATGCCTAACCTCAGGTGGTGCCCCATCCGGGGCTCGAACCCACGACCTGTCAATCAGAGTCCAACGCTCTAACCATTGAGCCACGGGCTCGTTGTCTTGTCGGGACCCGAATGTGAGCCCCATGGCAGAACGGAACGAGTGAGTTCCATTAGCGATCGGTGAACATTTATCTATGAAACTCTGACAGCCAAAAATCGGCTAATAGAAGCGAAGAGGCGAGTTCCACGAAGAAGTAGTCGCGAAGGAGACACAATCACTTGTACAGGGGGTTTATAAGCTAGACGTTGCGGATTCTCACGCGAATCCACCAGTCTAAAAAACCCCGAGCACTGACTGGATTCCACTGAAGTTTACAAATATTATTTTAGGTATCGAATTCGGAAGGAACTGATTCACGGGGCGTTCTGATAAGAACTAATCTCCCAGGACTGTAAGGATGCTATATTGTGCGGCTCAACAGCCGCAAACCAAGCAGCCAAATTGGTAAGGGTGCTTTGTATGGCCGTCCACAATGCATGTGGCTTTGCGCTAAACTCCAAGGAAATTATGTTTAGGATTAAGGTAAAGTTTAGGGTTAAGGTTCAACTTTGAGGTAGAGCTCAACGTTGGGGTTAGGATCATAATTAGGCTATAGATTGCTAACTGTAGGGTGTAGGCTTAAGGTAGGGCTTGGGTTAAGACTAAGGGGACAATTTAGTTTTATTTTAGATTTAGTTTTAGCCTTCAGATACGAGTTAATGCACCCTTCCTGTAATTTACCGTAATTTCACCTATTTTCATATTCCCGTGTGCTGTTTCGGCGGCCATACAAGGTATTCCTACCACCAAACCTGAAGATATGACGGGGTAGCCAAAAACGAGACTTACTTATTTTATTTTTTTACGCAAGCTAAGATTTTACAAACATTACTCCCCCTCACAATATCGTTCATTGAATGTTATGAACTTGTCTCAACGGGATTTCTGCTGTTCGAAATATTTTTATATTCTTCTGAACCAAGCGCCTTCGACAATTTTTTAATATCTACTTTTTGAAACTGCTTTTTCCTAAGGTCCTATGTCATCCTTGGGGGCGGGGGGGGGGGGGGGGGGACTAGGTTGGGTGGGCAAGGGGTAAGAAACTGTTTTCATGTCATTTTTCGCCAAAATTGATCGATTCCGAACGCCGCGTGGGCAGACGCGTTGTCATGATGACGTAGTCAGTCTCCAATCGCCAATATTCAGTCGTTTTGTCTCTCTGTCTCAAGGAATCTCTTCAGCACTTGCAAATAGTAATGTTGCTGGTTCACCGTGGTGTCATGGGAAACAAATGCAATGCACACGACTCCTTTGTCTTCGAAAAAAATATAAACCATCATGGCCACGTTATTCCTTAAAGTTTATCATCGCAAAATCGCCGAGAGCGTTGGGGTGAGGGAGGGAGGGGTTTAATAAAAAGATCACTTTGTGCGCTGCGATAGCTTTTCATGACAAATTGAGCAGGAAGTATCAAGTAGGCATACTGCAAGCTCTCTTTCCTCCAGAAAATAACTATCTTTCTTTTGGGTAGATCCTCTTATATACCTACCCGGAAACTTGCTGGGAAATATTCGCATGCCCTTATTTTTTAACTGCTTCACCCTCCATCTATTACCAGGGCCCCGGCTATGGACGAGGACAAGATTCCACGAGCAGGGGACCTTTGGCGGTGAGCTCATTCGTCCGTCTACTGCAAGTCGCATGTAATTGTTTGCTTAGCGGTCTGTAACGGACGTTGTTTAATCCTGAGGTCCGTTGCCATTATTGCGCCACACACCGTCTTTTTCCCAGGTGCTACCTTCTCAAGGTTACCCATCGTCCTAGAAAACAGTCGGAGACAGGTTAACCTTAGTTTGGCCAATTATGGCACGCACGCATTCTGGCACCCTCAGCAGTTCTTGTTTCGTTTAATGATACACCCACAAAGCCCCTTAAACCTGTTTTCACAAACCGACAGACTCAGCCCAGATCACGGATTCTTTAACCTCCAGTCTGTGCTTATCACAATCCCACGCTCTGTCCTCGCTAGTTGGCACTGCCACTTGAGATTGCAGCTCAGCGTTTCCATTCAGAAAAAGATCTTACCCCGGTGTCTTCCATGTCCTTCTCCTACCCACGGTTTATCTGAGTGAATGACGCCAAAAAATCCTAGTAACACATTGTTTGACCAATGATTAGTGAAAACAAGGAAATCTTTTAGATATCTAAGTAAATCTGGCGCACATTATGTAGCGAATCTATGGATGCGTAATGGATCTCATTATTGACTACGGAAACACCCTAGACGACTTGACAGTGATGACTGGCGTGAAGCAGGGTGGTGTTTCGTTCGTTTAGCTGGATGACTGGCTAATATAATCCACGTCTGGTGCCTTATCAGTCGACTAACCATCAGGCAAGTTTGATAGCATACCTCGCAAGACGCAGTTGAGTCACTTGAGTTCAGCTAGCAAGGGCAAAATAGTATGTGTGTGTAGTTTGACGTGTAACCAGTGCATGTGAGACTCGATGCGGCAGTACTTCCTGCGTGTGGTTGTACTCGTGGTTTCTGAGGCTTTCTTCATGCACACCTCGCAGTCACACCTCATCCAATCCAGCCTTCTGCATAACGCCCATTCCTGAGATGATACTGAACATACATATATACATATCTGGATCTACATACAGATATCCGCATAGATACAGAAACACTCAACGGACACTGACCACCGCCCACCCACCACAACCATGAACCAGGAACCCGATGATCACCGATCCCGGCCACCCTGCGCATTAATCCCAAAGAACCGACACCCAGGTCCTACAGATCCAGTCACACCTGACGCCAGACCATCAACAAGCCATCACACAGCGATAGTCACATAGAACCTGACCAACCGACCTCCCACAAGATCCCAGCACCCATGGAGGACAAAGTGGGATATGCCGATCGAGACCCTCCAGGACGTCCAGACACCCACCAGCCCATCTAAACGAGACCCAGAGCCTTTGCTGGACAAACACGCCGAGAGAAATTCTTCTACCACAACAGCAATCACCCCTGTCGTCAGAAATCGCGGTTGCGTCTGATCGCTTTTCTGCCGCCGCATTCAGGACACACTGCAGCACAGAGGGCCGAGAAGCTGCGAGGCACGTGAAAACGCGAGCTCACGCCATGGTGGATACCCACGCAGCTTCATAAAGCAAACGCTTGCACTCAGGCGCATACAGCTGAAGTGAGCCCAAACAAAGACCTGGAAACGCTTCAGCTGTATGTCTCTTGCCCTATGTGAGGAACGCCCCAGAAGCCACTGAGCGCGTGCTGGGCGCTTCAGCGTGGGCGATGCACACCGACGGAGCGCCATCCGTCGATTAGTCATGCAACCAAAGGGCCGGACTACCACCCGCAGACACCTCAGGCGATGCTGCATCGTGTCAACTGTCGAACTGCCCGGCCAACTGCTGCGGCATGACCATGATCAAACGACTGAGTACGCGCATGCACGACTCACGCACTTTGGCCGTAAGGCGAAAAGTGATATCTGATCACACGTCGCCAGCGCAGTCTAGGAAAACAACCACTCGGTCTGATTTTGACGCTCAAGTGCTCGGCCGAGCCGAAAACAGACTGCGTAGAGGGAAGTCACCGGAAGCTTGGCAGCAGACGCCAACTCTATCAACCGCAGCATTGACCTGGCCTCAGTGCCCTATGAGGCCGTCAGCACCATTGGCGCACGAGGGGGAGGACAATGAGAAACGAGGCAGCTAGGACCTACCGCAGAGTGAGCACGAAAGACCATTTTAAGCCATGCGGTTCTATGCTCTATCTCCGATGATGCAAGCTCCTGAGTGAGTGTGTGGACGCTCGGGACACGTATATCTTTCTACCCCAGAGATCCGCCTTATCTTCTCCTTCCATATATATATATATATATATATATGCGAGGCTGCGCGTCTCACCGATCTGCTTAAGGAAATATGTTCCATTGCCCCTGAACTCAAACCTCGAGCCTCGCAGGTAGATTCTCATAGTGACTTGTAGTATATGTTGATAATGTGGAACTACAAGAAAGGGAGACTGAATGGATATTAATGAGAAGCATTACGCCATACTCTAATCCCAAGTGGAACACCTGGAATATATATATATACATATATATATATATATATATATATATATATATATATACATATTCGCTAATAGCGAAGATGTGTTAAAATGAGAAGAAGAGGTAAATCACGGATCGCTAATCACTGGACCCGATGTCATTGTCACCGTTTGCCACGCGACGTTCCCGCCAATCCCATCCCGTCTGTCCCCAACGTCCTGTCCAACCCATCAGCACCGTTCCACCGTTTCCATTCGATGACTCGGACCTATCGACTCAGCATGTACCATCCGACAATCTATGACGTGCAAACCGTCTGCCCATCGTGCCAAATCCAATCCCGAACCCATTTAACTGCCATGGTATACATATGTTCCCATCCCACCTCAAATGGAACCATAAATGGTTTTAAAACAACACCACATCCCGTCCCATCCACATCCCATCCTGAATCCAGGTTCCACACCTGACTGGGTACGATCATTGATGACGGCTTCATAAACCGGTGAAAATGGCCATCCGGAACTCAATTGTCTTGTTCTGATCCATTACTATCAACTGATGCCACACGTCGCCATGCACCTGCGTGAGCACGTAGTCTGAGTTCCAGGGCATAACGTAACATAAATGTTCCTTTGCCAGACCGGCGAGCCCCCGACTATAATCATATTCCTGATCGTAACGATAAAGCAATGAGCTTCCGTGGCCTTGGCCAATAGTGTGTCTGACTCCAGCCACCAGCAACGCGTAAGAACGTTTACTCTTTATTGATATGACTGGGTGATGATTTGCCATTGCCAGAAATGGCCATTCCGGTCTGCTTTGTCTTCGTCGGTTCCAGAATTATCTCAAGAGACGCTCAACGTCGCTATGCGCCTGTTTGTGAGAAATCTAGTCTAAGTTCCAGGGAACAACGGGAACATAAATGTTCCTAAGCGCAGATCGGTGGAGCTACACACTATCACTGTAAACCTGGATCGCAAACTGATACCAACAAGCCTGTACAAATGGTAGACCGTTCACCCAAATACCAAAGGTCGCGGGTTACAATCATAGGTGTCTCCATTAATTTTGGGATTAGGTATGACTATTGATGATTTACAATAAGCTTGTAGAAATGGCCATTCTGGTCTCTTGTCATTTTTGTTCTACATTATCAGCAGATGCTACACGTCGCTATGCAACTGCGTGGTGACTTCTAGTCTGAGTTCCAGGGCACAATGGAACTTAAATGCCTTTTAACTATTAGATCGGTGAGCTGCTACACTTTCTACTATATTCCCTTTTCGCAACTGATAAAGCTAAATGAGCCTGGATCATTGTAGAGTTGTCTGACCTAGCCACTTCAAAGTTCGCGGGTTCGAATTCCAGAATCTTACAGTTAGCTAGGGATATGATTGTCTTGAGATGTCTTATCAGCTGAAATTTCCTTTATCATTCTGGTTTGCTTTTTGTTCTTTGTTGTCTATATTTATAATAGATGCTTTTGGTGTTCGTACGGTGGATGGTGGAATCAGTTGGGGAAATGGAATATAAATGTTCCTTTTATGCAGATCGGTGGAGCTGGCAAATTCATTACTATATTTCGGACGCAACCTACAGCCAAACGGTTCGTACAAACAGCAGAGCGTCTGACTCAAATACCAAAAGGTCATGGAATTGTAATCCTGGTGATTTACAATTCTGATTAAACCGTTCACCAATTCGTCTAACCATCCGTCCCGCCTCATCCAACCGCACGTCACGACCGCCCGCCGCAAACCCAAACCGGTTTATCCTGTCCGTTCCTCGCCAAGACCGCGGTCGCCACCCGACCCATTCCCACGCACCGGTTCTCGTGAATACGCAACCGGAAACGCAACAA
>WEDG01004910.1:0-18300 GCA_017591395.1 Schistocephalus solidus | reverse complement strand
AAGATCAGGCTTTTAACCTTATTACTTTGAGTTTTACATGCTTGCAATGTTAAATTTTAATTGGATCGGTTAAATTTCTTCAAAGCCTTCCTTTCCTGTTAATCTCTCTTTTTAGATCCCTTGTTAACCACTGTGGTCTGTTAGATATCCTAAGTTGTGATGGTGGACAGTGGCATTTTATTAGATTCAACAAAAATTCCTGAAATAAATTCCAGTCCTCAGTGATATTCCCGGAGAAGAGAAGATCCCAGTCTATTCGTGATGCCTCAGCTCTCATCTTGCAAAAGTCTCCTCGCCATAGATTGGGCCTGGTTTCATTTATTGCAGATGGCACAGAATATAAACCATACTCCCATGAAAGTACTGCATGATCACTTCGACCAAGTGGAGGTAGGCAGTGTATCTCGTCTATACTGTAAGCCTATACTGATTGTTAGCCTCGTTCTTTGCTCATTTCTGAAACTCACGCCGGCTGTGTGCTCCCTGCATCTGCTTTTAATCGCGGAAGGGGCTTAAGCCAAAAGCTTAGTTCTCATATTTTCCTATTCTTATTGTTGAATATCCTTACGATTCTCTGCTAATTTTGCGGAGATTCTAACATTAATTGTATTTGCTCTGTGTCCCCATAAGTATGCAAAACGCAGGTCCATTAAGTTTATCACCACGAAAAAAGTGGTCCGCTACCTAGTTTCGTACATCCACTGCGAAATCGCGTAGGACCGTCTTTCGACGCCTCTAACCAATCGGCCATATTGACAGGGTATTTTGATCAGCGAAGTAATAGACTAGCAGAAAATAGTTGTAGCTATCGGTATTCGGCTAATTGGTCACCTCCCACTAAATGGGCAAAAAGTATAGTAAGGTCAGTTTATGCAGCTAACGAAGATGAAAGTTGTATGGGTTGTTTCAGCCTCCTACAGAAATTTGTCGGGATGGAGCAGGAGGTAGGCAATATTAGGCAAGAAATAGATAACATAAGAAATCTTTTTCTTGCCTACCTGTTAAAAAGCTCATGTCCGTAAAAAAAACCGGCCGCAAAGCAAAATTCTTATACATATATAGCCTCTTCAATCTTACCTACTACTCACATAAAAGCCATCGCTTTTAAAGAACCCAGAAAATCATAGTACTTTTCGCTAGTTAGAAAGGGTGTCCCATCAAGTTTTTGCGCCACAACATCATCACTAAGCTCAGGCAGCATTAGCAATAATCTAGCCATACAACCCAGCGCCACCTCGCTGCTGGACGTTGCACCAACATGCGATGTTGAAGACGTTGGTGAGTTTGTAAACCCAAAGAGAAAAGGTCTAAGAAGACGAAGTCTTACACGGATTTTGCTCCAAACTGCCGAACACCCGGTTTATCTGGACCTAGTGGACCAAGTGAACTGGTTACAAGTACTCACTAGGTTGAAAGACCTGATTTGCAAAAGGCGCTCGATTGTGTCGAAAACATAATGTTATCGTACAGGGGGTCCCAGAGTCAGTGTCGGTAATTCCAAAGGAGCGAGTAAAACATGACTTGGAACTCCTTCAATTGTATTAGAAAACGTTGCTAACGGACGACGAGTTCATCCACATTCTTAAGGCATAGAGAATAGGAAAGGCTCTGTCAACACCCGATTATAATCCCCGACAAAGACCTCTTAAAATAATCTTGGAAAACGAAGCACAGGCACAGCTCCTGTTACAGAGAAAATCAACCCTATGGGGTCGGCACTCTGAAGTTTTTTTTCAACCGTAAAACAGGCTGAAAGGTCGTGTGCAAATAACCACCAATTATTTGCTCTCCAACTTGGACAATTTGATCATCGTTACCACTTCACTAGGACTGATCCGGACAATACTGTTTCAACTGCATGTACTTACTTGCTTCCTGCTCATCTGGAATTCTTTTTTGTGCCGAAATTCGTCAAAAAAACGGATCAAATTGGAATTTGTTTATCATCTAGATAGCGAAATAACATTGTCTGGGTACCAAATATATCGGAGGGACAGAGAAAACCGACAGGGTGGTGGAATAATTGTGTATGTGAAAGACGTGCTAATAGTGTCTGACAAGACGAGCAAGTTTGCGTGCAGCACTGAAGCCATATGGTTGAACATCAAGGCTCTTGGCTCTCCATGTCTAGATGTCCTCATTGTCTATCGGCCACCTAGGATAGACCGAGTCGTGGACACCCACTTGTTGGAACAATTAGAAAAGTTCTCCAGTAGACCTAATGTAATGATTATGGGTGACTTCAACGCACCAGGAATTAACTGGAGCACTGTTCAATCATCATGCCCGAAATCAACTTTTGATTATGTTTTTTTCTGCAAAAGACCTTGAATGCACTCCTCACACAGCATGTCCCTTTCCCCACCAGAACACGTGAAGGACAAAGGGCTAACTGTCTTGACCTGGTTTTCACGAAAACATCAGGCAGCATTGACGAGATTATTTCAATGCCTCCGCTCGGTCGTAGTGATCACGTGGTGCTTATATGGGACTACTCCTTATTCTCCGTTGCCCCTGCTATAGAGGAAAAAAACGGCGTAACGTTTGGCGAGGAAACTTTCATCAGATGCGAGCAGATATAACACACATCAACTGGACCTCAATATTTTCGAGCACCGTAAACGAAGATTGGGAGTCTTTCCGAAATGTTCTTCTGCAACTTATTGACAACCACTGCCCGCTAACGAGTGTCCATCACAGCAAGCGTCCTGGGTGGCTTGACAGCAACTTAAAAAAAGGGAAATAAACAGGAAGCACAAGTTTTGGAGAAAAATATCGCGAGTCTAATCAAGTCGCCTATTTTAATAAGTATAAAGCACAGAGAAACAAAATGAGAAGCCTTATTCTTAAAAACGCGAAGAGAATTTGAGAAGACTTTGCTGCAAAAGGCAACGCAGAATCCAAAGTTAGTCTACAGTTACCTCCGAAGATGTACAAGGAATAAAACATCAAATACCGCTGATTAAGACTGCCGTGGGCGTCGAAATTTCTGAAAACAGGGAAAAAGCCGAGTACTTTTCACAGTTCTACCACTCAGTCTTCACAAACGAGGCAAGGTTCCTTCGTCCCTCAGTGGATAACCCGCCGACTGCAAGCATTAGCCACATACTATTCTCAGAATTTCTGATCCATTTTCAATTCAGTTCAATTCAATTTATTGAGGGAAATAGGCATGGGCCTTTGAGTACCCTATTTGTAACGTAAAAATTAAGTGCGGTATACAGAGAAACCGTGTGGGTTGCCAAGGTACAAAAAGGCGGTCATAAAATTTGACAAGTGGTGCACGACTCTCGAGGGTTAAGATAAATGCCTCATCGCTCAGGCTCGTTGCGGAACATAAAACTGTCAAGGTTCCTTTTAAAGCTTTCCAGCGATGGTGACATCACAACGTCTTCAGGGAGGGCATTCCATGGTTTAACCACTCTGACAGAGAAGGAGAACTTGCGCACATCCAGTCTCGCCTGCTGGACACGCAGTTTCAATGGGTGACCTCGGAGATGGGTCGTGGTGGCAAATTCAAAGAAGTCCGAGAATTCCAGGCAACAATCCAATCCCTTCACAATGCGGAATGTCTGCAGGAGATCACCACGCATTTGCCTATAACTCAAAGGGAACAGATTAAGATTCATTAGGCGGGTGGGATATGGCAAGGAGCTTTGACTTCTAACCATTTTGGTGGCTTTCCTCTGGACTCTTTCGAGGCAGTTCTGATCTTGAACTGTCCAGGGTTTCCAGGCGTGCATAGCATATTCCAAATGCGGCCTAATGAATGTTCCAAAGGTCTTAGCAAAAAGATCTTCATCGAAATCCAAAAAGGCTCGTCTGATGGCATGCAACACCGAAATTGCCCTCTTCGCCACTTTCGAGCAGTGAGACGATGGTTTTAAGGTGGTGGTCATCAGCACACCAAGGTCCTTTTTGGGTTTCCACGTCTTTTAAGGCTTCACCGTTGAGAAAGTAACTTCTACTTTCGGCAGATCCAGACGGGTTGCCTAAGCGAAGTATTGTACACTTATCGACGTTGAACCGCAAAAGCCAATGATTCGACCACTCCTCCAACCGAGTTAGGTTGATCTGCAGTTTATCTTCGTCAGCAGGGCTCTGGATTACATTCCAGATTTTAATGTCGTCGGCAAACATTGCTGCTTCACAGTCGAGATTCCTGACACAATCGTTCACGTATATTAAAAACAGTATTGGCCCTAGTACTGAACCCCTGAGGAACCCCACTCTCGACCGCAGCAGACCTTGACCTCTCTTGGCCGATGCACACAACCTGGCGCCGACCCACGAGGAAGTTTTCGATCCACTTGAGGAGGTTACCTCTGATTCCAATTCTTTCTAGCTTGTAAAGCAGTCTCTCGTGCGGCACAGTATCGAAGGCCTTTTGAAAGTCAATGAAGGCAATGTGAACCGCGTGTCTATCTTCAAGTGCTTGGGTCCACCTCTGGAGCGAATACAGCAAATTCGTTGTGCATGATCTTCCTTTTTCTGAACCCGTGTTGACAGCTTGATAACAAATTATGAGTCTCTAGGAATTTCACCAATTCGCTCTTGATGATCCTTTCCATAATCTTGCCAAGGATGCATGTTGCTTATGGGCCTGTAGTTTGTCACTGACGCCCGGCTACCGCTTTTGTACAAGGGAGTTATATGTGCCAGCTTCCAATCGAAAGGAAGTGTTCCGGAGTCAAAGGATCTTTGAAAGAGCACTGACAAAGGTGCGGAAAGTTCATTGGCGAGTTCTTTCAGAAGCTTGGGTGGAAGCTCGTCTGGTCCTGGGGATTTCGACTCTTTTTAGTTCTTTTAATTCCTTTTGGATCAGAAATTCTGAGAATAGTATGTGGCTAATGCTTGCAGTCGGCGGGTTATCCACTGAGGGACGAAGGAACCTGGCCTCGTTTGTGAAGACTGAGCGGTAGAACTGTGAAAAAGTACTCGGCTTTTTTTCCCCTGTTTTCAGAAATTTCGACGCCCACGGCA
The DNA here is from genome assembly GCA_017591395.1 of Schistocephalus solidus. NCBI lineage: Eukaryota > Metazoa > Platyhelminthes > Cestoda > Diphyllobothriidea > Diphyllobothriidae > Schistocephalus > Schistocephalus solidus. Next base: position 13,317 of record WEDG01004910.1, on the reverse strand, counting down.
GTCTTAATCAGCGGTATTTGATGTTTATTCCTTGTACATCTACGGAGGTAACTGTAGACTAACTTTGATTCTGCGTTGCCTTTTGCAGCAAAGTCTTCAAATTCTCTTCGCGTTTTAAGAATAAGGCTTCTATTTTGTTTCTCTGTGCTTTTTATACTTATTAAAAATAAGCGACTTGATTAGACTCGCGATATTTTCTCCACAACTTGTGCTTCCTGTTTATTTCCCTTTTTAAGTTGCTGTCTAGCCACCCAGGACGCTTGCTGTGATGGACACTCGTTAGCGGGCAGTGGTTGTCAATAAGTTGCAGAAGAACATTTCGGAAAGACTCCCAATCTTCGTTTACGGTGCTCGAAAAATATTGAGGTCCAGTTGATGTGTGTTATATCTGCTCGCATCTGATGAAAGTTTCTCGCCAAACGTTACGCTGTTTTTTTCCTCTATAGCAGGGGCAACGGAGAATAAGGAGTAGTCCCATATAAGCACCACGTGATCACTACGACCGAGCGGAGGCATTGAAATAATCTCGTCAATGCTGCCTGATGTTTTCGTGAAAAACCAGGTCAAGACAGTTAGCCCTTTGTCCTTCACGTGTTCTGGTGGGGAAAGGGACATGCTGTGTGAGGAGTGCATTCAAGGTCTTTTTGCAGAAAAAAACATAATCAAAAAGTTGATTTCGGGCATGATGATTGAACAGTGCTCCAGTTAATTCCTGGTGCGTTGAAGTCACCCATAATCATTACATTAGGTCTACTGGAGAACTTTTTCTAATTGTTCCAACAAGTGGGTGTCCGCGACTCGGTCTATCCTAGGTGGCCGATAGACAATGAGGACATCTAGACATGGAGAGCCAAGAGCCTTGATTATTCAACCATATGGCTTCAGTGCTGCACGCAAACTTGCTCGTCTTGTCAGACACTATTAGCACGTCTTTCACATACACAATTATTCCACCACCCCTGTCGGTTTTCTCTGTCCCTCCGATATATTTGGTACCCAGACAATGTTATTTCGCTATCTAGAATACTGCCCGACAGCCAGGTTTCGGTTACTGCTATCACATCCGGAGATACTTCGGCAAGGCAAATTTTTAACTCATCAAGTTTTGATAAAAGGCTTTTGCGCATTTGTATACAAGCACTTCAATTTTGCGCCAACCAAAAAGGAATTAAAAAGAACTAAAAAGAGTCGAAATCCCCAGGACCAGACGAGCTTCCACCCAAGCTTCTGAAAGAACTCGCCAATGAACTTTCCGCACCTTTGTCAGTGCTCTTTCAAAAGTCCTTTGACTCCGGAACACTTCCTTTCGATTGGAAGCTGGCACATATAACTCCCCTTGTACAAAAAGCGGTAGCCGGGCGTCAGTGACAAACTACAGGCCCATAAGCTTAACATGCATCCTTGGCAAGATTATGGAAAGGATCATCAAGAGCGAATTGGTGAAATTCCTAGAGACTCATAATTTGTTATCAAGCTGTCAACACGGGTTCAGAAAAGGAAGATCATGCACAACGAATTTGCTGTATTCGCTCCAGAGGTGGACCCAAGCACTTGAAGATAGACACGCGGTTCACATTGCCTTCATTGACTTTCAAAAGGCCTTCGATACTGTGCCGCACGAGAGACTGCTTTACAAGCTAGAAAGAATTGGAATCAGAGGTAACCTCCTCAAGTGGATCGAAAACTTCCTCGTGGGTCGGCGCCAGGTTGTGTGCATCGGCCAAGAGAGGTCAAGGTCTGCTGCGGTCGAGAGTGGGGTTCCTCAGGGTTCAGTACTAGGGCCAATACTGTTTTTAATATACGTGAACGATTGTGTCAGGAATCTCGACTGTGAAGCAGCAATGTTTGCCGACGACATTAAAATCTGGAATGTAATCCAGAGCCCTGCTGACGAAGATAAACTGCAGATCAACCTAACTCGGTTGGAGGAGTGGTCGAATCATTGGCTTTTGCGGTTCAACGTCGATAAGTGTACAATACTTCGCTTAGGCAACCCGTCTGGATCTGCCGAAAGTAGAAGTTACTTTCTCAACGGTGAAGCCTTAAAAGACGTGGAAACCCAAAAGGACCTTGGTGTGCTGATGACCACCACCTTAAAACCATCGTCTCACTGCTCGAAAGTGGCGAAGAGGGCAATTTCGGTGTTGCATGCCATCAGACGAGCCTTTTTGGATTTCGATGAAGATCTTTTTGCTAAGACCTTTGGAACATTCATTAGGCCACATTTGGAATATGCTATGCACGCCTGGAAACCCTGGACAGTTCAAGATCAGAACTGCCTCGAAAGAGTCCAGAGGAAAGCCACCAAAATGGTTAGAAGTCAAAGCTCCTTGCCATATCCAACCCGCCTAATGAATCTTAATCTGTTCCCTTTGAGTTATAGGCAAATGCGTGGTGATCTCCTGCAGACATTCCGCATTGTGAAGGGATTGGATTGTTGCCTGGAATTCTCGGACTTCTTTGAATTTGCCACCACGACCCATCTCCGAGGTCACCCATTGAAACTGCGTGTCCAGCAGGCGAGACTGGATGTGCGCAAGTTCTCCTTCTCTGTCAGAGTGGTTAAACCATGGAATGCCCTCCCTGAAGACGTTGTGATGTCACCATCGCTGGAAAGCTTTAAAAGGAACCTTGACAGTTTTATGTTCCGCAACGAGCCTGAGCGATGAGGCATTTATCTTAACCCTCGAGAGTCGTGCACCACTTGTCAAATTTTATGACCGCCTTTTGTACCTTGGCAACCCACACGGTTTCTCTGTATACCGCACTTAATTTTACGTTACAAATAGGGTACTCAAAGGCCCATGCCTATTTCCCTCAATAAATTGAATTGAATTGAATTGAATCTTATTCAAGTTGACTGCGCAGGCTCTGCACCAATAAAAACTGAGAACCACTCAGGGAACCAAACGTGTACAACCTCGTGAAGATCTGAAGTTATCCAGGACCTTCGATATCTCCGAACGGCTGAGTCGTTCCTGAATATCCTTCATACCGTTTATAGTATTTTTCAAAAGCGTTTTTGAACAAGTATAAACATTTTTGCTCATATTGCATTAAATACTCGCCATACTCCAAAGCCAGTCGGAAATTTTCGTTATACGCTCAAAGGAGAACATACTTTTTCCCGCAGTGTTTTAACATTTATGGACTCAAAACAATTGTTTGCTAGCAACAGAACCAGTCACGGAACTTCCTTTAAAGGAAAGCCTGTTGAGCTGGCTTCGACATCCACGACTGGCACTCCATCAGTTTATACTTGTAACCAAAAACCAGCAAAGCGCGCAAAAGCGTAATGGCAGCCAAATCCGTTGGCTACGAGGACGAATCTTGCGTTGGATGTTCTTATATTTTACTAAGAGTTCAAAAACTGGAAAATGAGCTTGCAGACTTAAGGAAGCTCTTGCAAGATAACATTACTCGACGAAATACGCTTAGCAATATTCCAGTTAAAAAGGCAGTGACTAAAGCACGAAAAGTATCAAAAACTACAACTGGTTACAGCTCACAATGTTCGGACGCGATTACCCATAACGACCGGATAACAGGAGCACAGTCTCTGAATCCTACGGACGACGACCAGAGCAAACCACAAATCTCATCCTGCTATCTTGGGTGTTATAAAGAGCCCGTAGTTGAATCCGAAGAAACAAACGCGTGGCAAGCTGCAATGGGGAAACACCACAACAGGAGGACAAAGTCACAATCAACTCTGATGGATTCATTGAAGCCTTCAGATGAGAGTTTGGTCAGAGGTAGACTTAATCCCAACGAGAGCTCTGTAAACCGTTCTCGTGCCCCTAAGGAGAACTCAGGAGGAAGCGAAAATTCCAAGTACCAGGATCGACAACAGTGTTTAGTTATTCAGGGTTTGCACGAGTCAACTGCAGTCCGACCAGAAGACCGTGTCACCGAAGACCTTGCTTCGTTTAATGGCCTCCTAAACCAGTTGCTCCCACCGGGCGTGGAAGTAAAAGTTATTAAAGCATTCCGGATCGGCAAAAAGTCTGAAGACAGCCTAGGAACGCCGCGACCGCGACCGCTGAAAATAATGCTAGAGAGCAAAGACCAAATCAAGGCGATCCTATCCAAAAAAACTAACCTACGTCACTCGCATAAAGAGGTTTTTTTCAACCGGACTACTCCCCTGCGGAAAGGCTGAAACGCCGGGAACTTGTCTTGGAACTACAATCAAGACTGAAGGCTGGCGAACACAATCTGGCTATTTTCAAGGGGAAGGTAGTTCAAAAGAATACGAATTTTCCATTGAACCAACCGATTGTTCTGAGGACAACGGCAGCCACCTCACTAACGCCAAAACCATCAGGGAACCAATTGCCCAAAGAGATGTCAGAACTGATTCCGTAACGCCCAGCGTTCTCACTAAAGAAACCAGAGTTACCGAAAATCATCACGAAACGGAAAAGACATACGACCTTGACGTTAGAGGAGACGCAGTTGGGCCCATAAAATTGACAAACGCAACAGGAAATTTGGTTGGCGCAAAATTGAAGTGCTTGTATACAAATGCGCAAAGCCTTTTATCAAAAACTTGATGAGTTAAAAATTTGCCTTGCCGAAGTATCTCCGGATGTGATAGCAGTAACCGAAACCTGGCTGTCGGGCAGTATTCTAGATAGCGAAATAACATTGTCTGGGTACCAAATATATCGGAGGGACAGAGAAAACCGACAGGGTGGTGGAATAATTGTGTATGTGAAAGACGTGCTAATAGTGTCTGACAAGACGAGCAAGTTTGCGTGCAGCACTGAAGCCATATGGTTGAACATCAAGGCTCTTGGCTCTCCATGTCTAGATGTCCTCATTGTCTATCGGCCACCTAGGATAGACCGAGTCGCGGACACCCACTTGTTGGAACAATTAGAAAAGTTCTCCAGTAGACCTAATGTAATGATTATGGGTGACTTCAACGCACCAGGAATTAACTGGAGCACTGTTCAATCATCATGCCCGAAATCAACTTTTGATTATGTTTTTCTGCAAAGACCTTGAATGCACTCCTCACACAGCATGTCCCTTTCCCCACCAGAACACGTGAAGGACAAAGGGCTAACTGTCTTGACCTGGTTTTCACGAAAACATCAGGCAGCATTGACGAGATTATTTCAATGCCTCCGCTCGGTCGTAGTGATCACGTGGTGCTTATATGGGACTACTCCTTATTCTCCGTTGCCCCTGCTATAGAGGAAAAACGGCGTAACGTTTGGCGAGGAAACTTTCATCAGATGCGAGCAGATATAACACACATCAACTGGACCTCAATATTTTCGAGCACCGTAAACGAAGATTGGGAGTCTTTCCGAAATGTTCTTCTGCAACTTATTGACAACCACTGCCCGCTAACGAGTGTCCATCACAGCAAGCGTCCTGGGTGGCTAGACAGCAACTTAAAAAGGGAAATAAACAGGAAGCACAAGTTGTGGAGAAAATATCGCGAGTCTAATCAAGTCGCCTATTTTAATAAGTATAAAGCACAGAGAAACAAAATGAGAAGCCTTATTCTTACAAACGCGAAGAGAATTTGAGAAGACTTTGCTGCAAAAGGCAACGCAGAATCCAAAGTTAGTCTACAGTTACCTCCGTAGATGTACAAGGAATAAACATCAAATACCGCTGATTAAGACTGCCGTGGGCGTCGAAATTTCTGAAAACAGGAAAAAGCCGAGTACTTTTCACAGTTCTACCGCTCAGTCTTCACAAACGAGGCCAGGTTCCTTCGTCCCTCAGTGGATAACCCGCCGACTGCAAGCATTAGCCACATACTATTCTCAGAATTTCTGATCCAAAAGGAATTAAAAAGAACTAAAAGAGTCGAAATCCCCAGGACCAGACGAGCTTCCACCCAAGCTTCTGAAAGAACTCGCCAATGAACTTTCCGCACCTTTGTCAGTGCTCTTTCAAAAGTCCTTTGACTCCGGAACACTTCCTTTCGATTGGAAGCTGGCACATATAACTCCCTTGTACAAAAGCGGTAGCCGGGCGTCAGTGACAAACTACAGGCCCATAAGCTTAACATGCATCCTTGGCAAGATTATGGAAAGGATCATCAAGAGCGAATTGGTGAAATTCCTAGAGACTCATAATTTGTTATCAAGCTGTCAACACGGGTTCAGAAAAGGAAGATCATGCACAACGAATTTGCTGTATTCGCTCCAGAGGTGGACCCAAGCACTTGAAGATAGACACGCGGTTCACATTGCCTTCATTGACTTTCAAAAGGCCTTCGATACTGTGCCGCACGAGAGACTGCTTTACAAGCTAGAAAGAATTGGAATCAGAGGTAACCTCCTCAAGTGGATCGAAAACTTCCTCGTGGGTCGGCGCCAGGTTGTGTGCATCGGCCAAGAGAGGTCAAGGTCTGCTGCGGTCGAGAGTGGGGTTCCTCAGGGTTCAGTACTAGGGCCAATACTGTTTTTAATATACGTGAACGATTGTGTCAGGAATCTCGACTGTGAAGCAGCAATGTTTGCCGACGACATTAAAATCTGGAATGTAATCCAGAGCCCTGCTGACGAAGATAAACTGCAGATCAACCTAACTCGGTTGGAGGAGTGGTCGAATCATTGGCTTTTGCGGTTCAACGTCGATAAGTGTACAATACTTCGCTTAGGCAACCCGTCTGGATCTGCCGAAAGTAGAAGTTACTTTCTCAACGGTGAAGCCTTAAAAGACGTGGAAACCCAAAGGACCTTGGTGTGCTGATGACCACCACCTTAAAACCATCGTCTCACTGCTCGAAAGTGGCGAAGAGGGCAATTTCGGTGTTGCATGCCATCAGACGAGCCTTTTTGGATTTCGATGAAGATCTTTTTGCTAAGACCTTTGGAACATTCATTAGGCCACATTTGGAATATGCTATGCACGCCTGGAAACCCTGGACAGTTCAAGATCAGAACTGCCTCGAAAGAGTCCAGAGGAAAGCCACCAAAATGGTTAGAAGTCAAAGCTCCTTGCCATATCCCACCCGCCTAATGAATCTTAATCTGTTCCCTTTGAGTTATAGGCAAATGCGTGGTGATCTCCTGCAGACATTCCGCATTGTGAAGGGATTGGATTGTTGCCTGGAATTCTCGGACTTCTTTATTTGCCACCACGACCCATCTCCGAGGTCACCCATTGAAACTGCGTGTCCAGCAGGCGAGACTGGATGTGCGCAAGTTCTCCTTCTCTGTCAGAGTGGTTAAACCATGGAATGCCCTCCCTGAAGACGTTGTGATGTCACCATCGCTGGAAAGCTTTAAAAGGAACCTTGACAGTTTTATGTTCCGCAACGAGCCTGAGCGATGAGGCATTTATCTTAACCCTCGAGAGTCGTGCACCACTTGTCAAATTTTATGACCGCCTTTTTGTACCTTGGCAACCCACACGGTTTCTCTGTATACCGCACTTATTTTTACGTTACAAATAGGGTACTCAAAGGCCCATGCCTATTTCCCTCAATAAATTGAATTGAATTGAATTGAATTGAATTAATAGAACTGGAAACACGAAAGACCATTGTCAAGCCACATCGCCAAAAAAAAGACGGACGGGTATTTCAAGTTAAAAGAGCATTTTCTCGGCCGAAGGCAGTCCCTCTGACAGCCTAAGTGTCCTGCTTTAGAAACCAAAAACTTGCCTGCTTAAAATAATCGTCCTAAAGGCCAGATCTCTGCTTAATAAGATGCTTTTGCTCCGGACTCTGGTTTTCATCCACTGCCCCGACATTGTAATAGTTACAGAAACGTGGGCAACACCCTATGTATCCGACTCCGAACTCTCTACTCTAGGCTAAGCTTGCATTCGGAATGATCGACACGAGGGCCATGGCGGAGGAAGCTGTACCTATGTTAAGCAACCACTAACATTTCTGCACTTGGACTATCGACAATTTACGGTGGAAGAAGAGAGCTGTTGGCTCCGAGTAGGGCTAAAAGATAACAACTCTTTACTCGTTGGTTGTTTCTAGCACCCCCCCCTCCAATGCCATTGCGATCTCTGTCTCTCACAGGCATTTGACGCCGCAGCTGACTTAAGTCTGAAGTTCTTCTTGATATCAGGTTACTTCAATCTTCCTGAAGCTCATTGGTTTCCACCTTTCAATCCTGCAGTGTTCTAAGACCTATTTGAGGTCTAAGTTACACGAATAAGTTAGCATTATCGCCTCATGCAGATCGAATTTCTGCAAAGGCTGCACAGATATGTGGTTTTATATCACATAATTTCTTCCTTCCGGAAATAAAGTTAAACCTATACCGCATGTTTGTTCTTCCTATCCTCGAATACTGCTGTCCCCTATTTGGGCTGATGAACGCCTCTGACCGCAGTAAGATTGAAAAAGTTCAGAGGGTTTTTTACTCGAAAAACTATTTTCTCTTCCTGGATCCAGTTTCTCTTATACGGATAGATGCCAGTTAGCAAACATTAAATTTCTGTGGGTTAGAAGACTCGAAGCTGGTCTCTGCTTCCTGTTTCGCGTTAATTCTAGCCCAAATATCCCACGAATTAACGCTCTCACTCCGGTAAATCGACCCTATGCCACTCGTAATTCTCCATGTTCATTTCACCACCCCTTAGCTCCACAACCAACCGGTCTCAGTTTTTTTGCCTCCAAATATGCTTTCATATGGAATAATCTACCACTGCAAATTAGGTTGTCGTCTACATTAGCTATTTTCAAAACCAAATTACGCAAACATTTAACTTCGAAAGATATAAAGTCCTTATTGTTCGTTTCTTCCCAAACTCGCAACTTTTTGATTTTGAAAAGGGTCCTCCTGGTATTTGAGGCAGATCCCTTTGATATTATATTGGTCTCTAATTATATTTTCCATCATCCTCTGCAGAGTCAATCTTTGCATTCACTTTTTTTCTTCCCTCCTTTTTAAAACTAGCATTGCCAACTCTTGACAACCTTGATACTTTCCTTCGAATTTTGCAACCCTGACGATAGTCTCCAGGATCTGTTGATGATCAAAGGTGGGTTCTGATGGTTTTCGCTTCTTTGGTGATGGACTATACAGTCAGCAAGGTCGCATCTCGATGATGATCTCGTGACCTCTACTGTCCCCTCTTCGTTTCGACCATGTTGTCTACGATGAGTTCGTCCTCTCTCACCTCCACTGGTGCTTTATAAACAGTAGCTCTGACTGCTATATTACCTCTCACCCGATAAGGAGCGTCCCGAACCCTCATACGCAGTCAGCAACATCACAATACTATCCCATTGCATTTAGCTATTAATTTTTTTAGTGAAGCAGTTTTTTTCTCCTATTTTTTTAAATTGGCGGCTCGCCGAACTCCGCCTCCGATTTAACCCTAGGAGTTTTTCACTGTTTTTTCGAGTTCACCGTATATGCCAACGATTGTTGACTTTTGTTTTTATAAAATGGCAAATCTTTTTGAATCGGATATGTTTACCATACTACTCATTTCTGCTGTTCATATGGATGCTCACATAGTGCAGCACTTATCCACTTTGTATTTATTTAAACCATGATACTAAGTTTGGAATGATGGGGCCCTCTGGGCCTTAAATATACAATTTATTTATTTATTTATTGGCATGTGGGACCAGGTAGTTGATTTTCGCACCTAAGGATCAAACATACTTGATCTTCTTTTCTGTAGAGGTTGTCAGCCATTGTCAGTGTCACCTTTAGATCCGCTGGGGAGTTCTGTCCATGCTATAGTTCCTTTCACATTATAACTCGAGGCTGATGAAAAGTTTTTCCAAAAAAATATAGTTTTCCGTGATTTCATATCAGCAAATATGGGGAATTGCTAAGACATATAAATTCCAGTGGTTGAACTAACTGCTTTGTATGTTTTAGATGCGAATGTTTGTACTTATACATTGTACCAAGTTCTAGGTCCACTCATTTTTTCGTTTAAGAACTTTTATTTGGTTAGCACCGGCAAGGCAGTGTCTAAACTCTTCAAATGAGAATAAAGGCATAAGAAAATAAATAATGTCAAGGATGAAGTCTACCTCCCTTTATGATTCCGCCGTAGACAGCGTAGACTCTCCCGTCGTTTTCATCTACAAAATGAAACTTCTGTCCTGCCCTTGATCCAACAAATATTTAAAGATACTAAGAGGCTGTCTGATGATAAACAGCCATCAAATGAGGTCAAATTTTCCGGAAACTCTTCGTTAAATGTTGCAAAACTCTTTTTGCGCACAGATTCAGCGCAGAGAAAAACGCAGCACCCCAAACTTTGCGACGCTGTTGGAACCCCTATAGCTCACGCGCAATTTCAATGCACTCTTGTCTAGATTTTTTAGTGAACATTCTGTCACTCCCTTCCCTGCTTTCCGAGTTTCGACTGGTAACGTCCTTGAAATTATAAATTTTACCCTCTAGGACGTGAGCGTAGCCATTCATCGTTTTCTTCACTCCTACAGTCCTGGACCAGATGGTGTCCCGTTCAGCGTTATAAAGGTGGATGCAAGTGATATATTTCCGTCCCTTCTGTAAAAGATTTTTAATCTTACTCTTAAAAGTGAAAGCTTACCTATTTTATGGAAGGAATCGCACATTCTGCCTATACAAAAACACGGCCGATTTACGTCATTTGACGACTTTAGGCTAATAAATACACTGCCAGCAGTCTCGAAGATCTAAAAGACCTTGATCAAAGACAAGATGATACGTCAACTAACAGAGAATAACCTACTTAAGGGGGCTCAGCATGGGTTCCGTGAAAACAAATCTTCTGACACCTTCCAGCTCTCTTTCTTTGATCATGTGCTACAAGATAGAGACAGCGGTTTTGCAATTTACGCCGCGTTAATCGATTTCATGAGGACTTTTTTCAATGGCCACGACATCAAACCTGCGTATGAATTCTCTCAAACTCTAATGAACCTTATCCCACATGGATGTTCGTCAGCACTCGTTTCCGCAACGAACTGTCGGTGCCTGTAACTGACTCCCAGTCGACTTCATAAGGGTGGAAACGACAGACCCATTGAAATATTAATTGGATTTATATTTGCTTGACAAATACTGTTCATTCTTACAGGAAGATACTGCTGTATTATCGGTCCTTCAGGATGACTGTGGCTACATTCTACTGTTAAAAACCATTTTCTTTCTACGTGAATATTAGAATTTAGAAATTATATTTGGTTAGCACCAGCAAGGCACTGTCTTAACAAACATTAGCAACGAAATAAAGCTATAACAATGTGTGCAGATAAAATGTATAAATACTTAATATTGTAGACAGAACGTTTCCTGCTAGGTCGACAGTTATCAATCATTTGAAATTAATGGTGAACTAGAAAAAATAGGCAGTGAAAAAAACTCCTACCTTAAAAATGGAGGCCGAGTTCAATAGGCCTTCCTTTTTGAATAGAAGGTAGGAGAAATTAAACTGCTTAGCAAGATAAGGTCAGGTGGTAGAGTAGAGTAAAACTGCAGTAGCATTCCAGAATGAGATAATGAACCATCGAGATGATTTGTTCTTGATCACTTAGGAGTATGAAACAAAATCTCACGAAAATGCGTCAATGAACTTAAGTCATAAGCATTTGGTCCCAGCTTGTCCGTACTTCAACAAGAGACAAGCAGATTTTAGAACTGATTTTCACAAACAACATTGCTCCCCTCTTCGTTGATTTTAAGAAGGGCCTCTTCGAAAGTGACCATACATTAATTCACTGTGGCTTACCAATTGTCTCATCGAAAAAGGCTAGCGCCATTCATTTCTATCATGCTTTTGACCTCGCAGATATGAGCTTAATTAATTCAGTATATAATTCAGTAAATATAAGGGAGATCGGCAGAGCCTTTGAAAACCCTATTTACAGCTAGTCGCTAGCAAAACAAGCAAATGTTACATAGCGATAGTCGTTTTAGTATATCGATCATTGCTGTCGACTAAATATATGTTCATCAAGTAAAAATGCATCAAGTCTTCTTTTAGAAATTTCAAGGCTTTCAGCCTGAACAACCGAAGCTGGCAGTTTGTTCCATTCTTAAATCACCCGCTGGGAAAAGAAGTTGGCCCGCACTTCACGTTTGGCGTGTTTTCCTTTCAGTTGGTATTGGTGACCTCGGAGACTTGTCATGTTTGCAAATTCAAAAAAAGTTGGCCATCTGAAGAGCACAATCAACTCCTCTGATAAATAAATAAATAAATAGGTTTATTGATTTGGCACTGCTTGGGCGCCGTCAAATCCTTAGAACACAGGAAAAACCCTAAAACAAACTCCTCTTTTCATTCAACACTTAAGCTTTGGTTTGTTTGTTTGCTTAAATAGCAGTGTTCAAAATGACGAGTTTGTTTTAAGTAAAAAAACCTGTTTTCCAAGGTTAAGAAATAGCAAAAATGAAGTAAAAACAGCTATACAGAATGAAGATGAATGTATCAGGGAAATAATGTTAAGAGTCAAGACTAGTCTGTTATTGACGTTCGAGGGTATTCATTTGACAGAGGTAGAAACGTCTGCGGTCGATTCGAAGGGAAAGGTACTTCCAATCAGATGCGAGCGCAGTCGATTCCGGTGTGGGGTCTGCCGAATAATTAGACTTAGGTGACTGATTGCTAAAAAGGTGAAAATAGATTAGGAGCAAGAAGAGTTCAGTGGTAGAAACTTTCAATGCAGTCATACAGTCTTCATATTTGTATTATATATCATAGTGTTGATTATGTTTGATCTAGCTGTATGAAACAGCTAGTACCATTCGTTTCATAAAGCTATTTAAAAACCTAGACGTGCGGCTCATTGCGCATTCGAATAACACAGAGCATAAATGATGTTAAAAAAACGGAAAAATACATACTAATAACAGACAGAGATAAAAAAATAATAAGTTTTGCAAGTTAGTTTTAAAAGCAAATTGTTTTACTTATCATAAAAATTATACATAAAAATAAAGACGCTATCCAAAAAAACATTTTTAAAAATGTAAAAGTTTTCATAATTTTTAAATAGTTTTAAGCAATAGAAAAAACTGCTTTTTAGATAATGGATATATAAATCATTACATTGAGAGCCCTTGTGCAAAGCCAGAGGATAGGTATTTATGAGTCTTGTAGGTCACTAACCACCACTGATAGCTTGCCCATAACCAGAGGGTGTACCACATAACCAGATGATAAGATTCTTAATCTCTGTGTGCATTGCAGGTCGTCGTAGGTGGTTTATAAAAAGGACATTAAATAACTAATCGTGGGAGATTCTGGCCTGAGTATCCGGTTCTAGTGAAATGGCTATCACCGCACGCAAAAGTACGTTTGGATTTTTCAGCTTGAATTCTAGGTGCAGATAAGGCAGCTCATCGGGAGGACTCAGGATTGATCAAT